>JABUQX010111425.1:0-5000 GCA_015478945.1 Trachelipus rathkii | reverse complement strand
ACGAGGGTGGGGTCAGCACGGAAGCACACTCCTCAAAACTCTGAGAGGAATGCCATCCGGCCACCCAGCCTTCCTGAACGTTTCATTAAATTTTCAGGGCTCATGCACCACATCAATGAAATGACAGCGTAAAGGCATAGGACACCTGAGAGGAGAAGAAGGAGGAAGAGGAATACCAGAATCGTCCAGGGTTGAATTAGAGGAAAATAGGAGGCCAAAGAGATGATTGGCCTTTTCAGTTGGAGTATTAACAACTGAATCATCAGAGCGAATAAGAGGAGGAACGGATGATTACAGAAGTTTGTTAGAATGTTTTTGGCAGGAGGGCCAGAGAGAGATTTGTTCAGTAGGAACCCAAGGAGGTCATCGCATTTTCGTTTATGAAAGTCCTCTTTGCTCGTCGAAGAGTATCCCTGCAAACGATTTCTAGCTGAATGAAAATTGGCAAGAGGATAGGAGAACGAGAATTTTTCCACACCCGATAAGCAATTGTCTCTTAGCCTGAAGCGCAGAGAACAAGCACGATCAAACCATGGATTTTGAGGAGAAAAAGATTTAGTCAAGAAGGAATGAACCTGCTCTTCCCAACAATTACAGTTCCCACTTTATCGGCAGAATCTGAAGCGTCTTAAGAGTCAAAGCTGTTCACTTCAATTATAGTTAGCGTAGAAGCAACGCAATGGCCCCCAATCGGCCCGATCAAAGTGCCAGAGAAAACCGCATAGGGCAGGATGGAGATTTTGGAGAGAAAGTATTAAAATAAGTGATATAAGGTTGTGGTCAGATTTACGATAGGCAAGCGAAGTTGTGTATTTATAGAGAGGAAGGACTAGTGGTCAAACATAGGTCAAGTGTGGTTCAAGAATTCGGTTGGGGACGTCCGTAAAGTTGTGTTAGGTTATTAATCAGTTGCCTCGCAGATCGCTGAGAATACTGAATGATTCGCGCTTCCTCCCAAACTAAAATATCAGTACGAGAGAACCCAACAATTCCAGTTTTGTGTACATTTTGAAATCCCCTAAATAGAGGACCTCGACATTTGGATGAGAAGAAGTAACAGTCTCGTGAGAAGGTAGTAAAAGTAATCAAAAAGGCATGAAAAATCTGTTCTGTTAGGAGAACAGCAGCAGAAGCATAAGAATATTTGTAGTAGAAGGAAGAAGATTTTAAGCCACAGACATCGAAGTTAGGAGTTTCGAGATTCTCGAGACGTGTTATAGGAATGTTAATATGTACATAGGCACATACTCCACCCTTCAAACGGAAATTTAAAATAAGTTATAGGTTTGGATATATTAAAACGAGTTGAAGATGATTCTAGCCATCTGGGTCGTCAGACAAGAGCATAAAAATTAGGGTTAGAGTTAGAGCAGGTATTATTCCATGATGCCAGAGTTAAGAGTTCCAACCATTGATTGCTGGTAAAGTACAAAAGAAAGCTACGCCTGTGCAAATTCTGCTACATACACGCGACACGCACACGCACACGGCACACGCACACGCACCACGCACCGCACACGCACACGCACACGCAACGCACATGCACACGCACACGCACACGCACACGCACACGCACACGCACACGCACACGCAATAAAAAAAAAACAGACAGAAACAAATAGACAAAAACCAAAGAAGAAATGAGGAAAATTTATCGTACGCTAAAACCTTAAATTTAGAAACGAATAAAAACCCTATTTCAGCTAATATCTAAAAATAGAATAACTCAAGATTCAAGTTAAAAACACTCCGCACTCACACGCTCTCACGAAATTGCGTTAAAAAAAAAAAAAGAAATACTATTGATCAACTAAAAAGTAGATAATCTGTATAAATTATAAAAATGGCTGTCCAAATAGGTAAATTTTACGCTAAAGACAAAGTTGGAGAAACGCTCGCTAAAAATCTAAGTTAAAAAGAAAATCGAGGAAAAAAAAAAAAAACATAACTTGGTACTAGCTATCTATATCGAAAAAGATTTATTATTGAATCTAAAAGTTTCTCATAATTTTTCACCCAAAAAGTAGAAGTATCGGCTAAGTATCGGCCATTTTAACCGATACCGATCGTACGAACCAATCAAAAATGGCCGACACCACCGTTACCGAGGTCGATCCCAATACTATCGTTAATCCCTAATATATATATATTATATATAGTTATATATATATATTATTATTATATACATCCCTCTAAAAAAAACATATGTTTTAGGAATATATACGGACATTTCCAGACATATCTCATAGTATTATATATATTTTAGCGTTGGCCGTGCACCGGATTTTTGCGCACCGAACCGGAAGGTTGTGCACCAGTACCGCACCTCACCGCACCGCACCGCACCGTCATCGACACCGCACCTCACCGCACCGCACCGCACCGCATCACACCGCACCGCACACCCATTATTCTAGTGCAACCCGGCCGAGCACCGGAATTTTGTGCACCGCACCGCACCGCACCGCACCGCCCCGCACCGCACCCACATATATATATATATATATATATATATATATATATATATATATATTATATATATATACTATAATATATATATATATATATATATATATATATATATATATATAATATATATATTTATATATATTATATATATTATATATATATATATATATATATATATATATATATATATATATAATATATATATAATGTATATATATATATATATAATATATATATATACTAACTATATAAAAAATGATATATGTAATAAAATTAATATAATTATAATTATAATTACATAATATATATATATATATATATATATATATATATATATATTATATATATATATATATAAATATTTAGTTTAATATAAGATTTAAATAATATATATATATATATATTTGTAAATATAGCTATGATCGCTATTAAATATATTTATTTATACAATTTGCCCTTTAGTTTATCAACACACGAGATAGTTTATATTTTTATTGAAAATTACACATATTAAAACCAATATAAAACATAATTAATAATACGAGCTTTCGTTCCCGATTTGTTAATGGAACCTTCTTCAAGTAAAGTATGATCTCTTTGTCGAGTCTGAGAATTCTTTGATGTTAATTTTCCAGAAATTTAATTTTGGTTGGTTATTTCTTTGTTCAGTTTTTTATAGTATTTTGTCATACTCATTAATGCATTTTGGATATAATCTAATTTTACTTCGCCTTCCTGTTTGTTGTAATTTTTTGTATTTTTTATGCAGTAGGACTCAACTAATCTTCTTTTTTGTTGGTCTTTTATATATATTAATGGTGTTGTTCTTTCTATGTCAATACTATGATTTGCGGATGTTCTATGGGCAGTGAGAGCCGAATTTCTATTGTCTTCTGCCAAGTCATTACGATGTTGCTTAGTTCTTCTATCAAAATCATTAGTTTCACCAACGTAAACTAAATCACAATTTTTGCATGGGATTGTATATATGCATTGAGTGCAGTTTTTTTTCTATGTTTCTATGTGGTAGGAATATCTTTTTGAATGGTAGAGTATCAGATGATGTAATAGTAATGTTGTTTGGTAAAATGTTTTTTGTGTTTATACGGTGTGTTTGGGGAAGGGGGAGGTAAGATTTTTGAGATGTGTTGTTTTTTGTTTCTGGGTTATAATATTTCTTTTTTGCTTTGTTGAGGGATTTATTAATGATATAAAGAGGGTATGAAAGTTTTTTGAAGTTGGAATATAGAAAGTTAATTTCATTTTGTAGAAAGGGTGGGGAGCATATACGGAGTGCTCGAAGAAATAGAGAGGAAAGTATACCTATTTTTGTGTTGCGTGTATGAGAAGAAAACCAGTGTGTGTAATTGGGGTTAGAAGTGGGTTTTCTGTATATTGTGTACTGTAGATTTGTGTTATTATGCCATGAGATAAGAGTGTCTAAAAAAGGGAGGGTGTTATTGGAAGAAGATTCTAATGTAAATTTTATGTTGGGTATGAGGTTGTTGATAGTATTTAGGATAAAGTCTTCAGAATTTTCACAGACTCTGTAACTTATAAACTATCACAATGGATTTCTAAACAACTATCACCACTAATAAACAACATATCACACACACACCTAAAAAATTCTGAAGACTTCATCCTAAAAACAAAAAACATTAATCCAAATACACACACACTTCATAGCTTCGATGTAATTTCTTTATTCACATCTGTCCCGGTACCTCTTACTCTCAATCTTTTAGAACGATACATAAAGGAAAAAAACATCACTCTATCTCATCCCTTCCCTATTTTAAAAAAATTGATACATTTAACTCTAGAACATAACTTCTTCCATTTTAACTCTAAATATTACAAACAAAACACAGGGTTAAGTATGGGTTCACCTCTCTCACCTACACTTGCCAATATTTTCATGGAACTTTTTGAACTATTATTACATATTCCCTCTTCCTACTTTCAATAACATCATCTGGTATAGATATGTTGATGACATTTTTACTGCAATCCCACAAAATAGTAACCCCCACAACATCTTAAATAGTATCAACAACCTCATACCCAACATAAAATTTACATTAGAATCTTCTTCCAATAACACCCTCCCTTTTTTAGACACTCTTATCTCATGGCATAATAACACAAATCTACAGTACACAATATACAGAAAACCCACTTCTAACCCCAATTACACACACTGGTTTTCTTCTCATACACGCAACACAAAAATAGGTATACTTTCCTCTCTATTTCTTCGAGCACTCCGTATATGCTCCCCACCCTTTCTACAAAATGAAATTAACTTTCTATATTCCAACTTCAAAAAACTTTCATACCCTCTTTATATCATTAATAAATCCCTCAACAAAGCAAAAAAGAAATATTATAACCCAGAAACAAAAAACAACACATCTCAAAAATCTTACCTCCCCCTTCCCCAAACACACCGTATAAACACAAAAAACATTTTACCAAACAACATTACTATTACATCATCTGATACTCTACCATTCAAAAAGATATTC
>JABUQX010111424.1:27500-30567 GCA_015478945.1 Trachelipus rathkii | reverse complement strand
GGGTGTTGGGCCGAAATAACGACTGATGTCGTCTGCCCATAATCATAAAGTTGATGGATACTATATATATATATATATATACATATATATATATATATATATATATAATACTATAATATATATAATATATATATATATATCATATATATATATATATACTATATACTAATATAATATATATATATATAATACTATTATATATATATATATATATATATATCTCCGTTTTTGGGCAAAGGGCGGACGCCTACCTAATTAATTACAGATAGAACTGAGGGGCGTTCCCGAAGCAGATTCAATTTAAAGGTCGACGTACCCCAATCCACGGCGTTTAAATTTGTGTGAGTAAAAGGAAGTTGGAAAATAGATAAATGATGTGTGTGTTCCAGAGTTTCCCAGTGGAGATCACGTAACATTGTGCTCAGTGGTTAAGTCTGAGGTTAGAGAGTTGGATACAGAAAGGATGAGAGTGTGTAATAAGTTGTTTCAATCAGTGTTTTCAAAAAGCCATGGATTTTTGGCTTTTTGGCTTTTTGGTTATGGTTAATTGGCTATTTGACCGTTATAATTTTTCATATAAGGGTCAAGTATCCAATTAACCATAGCCAAAAAGCCAAATATCCATGGCTTTTTGCCAACCCTGTTTTCAATGGAGTAGGTATGCGACTGAAGAGTTCAGAAGAGCAATGTCCTTTGTAATAGCCAGGAAATAAAAAGAGCGATGCAACAGTTCGATGGGTAAAAAGAGATTGGAGAGTGTTAGTGAGAATAGGAGAGTTGATAAGGAGAAAAGCATTGGATTCCGCATTTTCATGAAGATCTTCTGTGGGAGTGGAACTGCCAAAGATGTATGAGGCGTACTCCATACATGGGCGAACGTCACTACTATAAAGAGAAAGCAACTGAAGAGGCATTAAGAAAATCCGAAGGCGCCTCAGAACATCCAACCTTTTAGAAAGAGAAATACTGTGTTTTTTACAATTAAGGTCACGAAAAAAAAAAACACCAATAATATTAAGGACAGACAAAGGTTTGAGTTGTGTGTTTTCGATGAAGATTCTATACATATGGGAAAGGTAAGGTCGAGCAGAAATATGGAGGAACTGAGTAATTGAGCCATTGAAAACAACATTGTTGTCAATGCCCTAATTAGAAATTCAAAAAGATCAGAGATTTGTAGCTCCAAAGCCGACATGTTGATTAAACTAATTGTTGTTGGGAAGGACGTCTATCAAAATGAAAGTAGTAATGAAAGTTGGAGTCGTCGGCATTGGAGTGGATAGAGAATAGAGAAGTCTGTAATGAAGAGTACAAAAGGAGCTGGGGATAGAACAGGACCCTGAGGAACACCACTATTTATAGATTTAGAGGATGACCCGTGCCCGTCTACAACAGCTGCTATAGAATTACTGAAAAGAAAACCGGAGAGAAAGTCACACAGAGAAGGCTAGATACAGAAAGAAGGAATTAAGAAATCAAAGCTTTGTGCCAGACTATATCGAAAGCATTCACCGAAATGTCAAAAGAAGAAAGATCGAGATTCAAAAAGGAGAGAAGAGAATGAAGATCACCAGTAGAGCTCTTCTTACCTAAGTCATGCTGGCGATCAGGAGGAAAATAATCAGGACCCTACGCCCTCTTAGTTTTAAGCTGAGAGAGAGATAGGATAGAGAGAGAGAGAGAGAGAGAGAGATGAGACAGAGGAGAGAGAGAGAGAGAGAAGAGAGGAAGAGAGAGAGAGAGAGAGAGAGAGAGGAGAGAGAGAGAGAGAGAAGCATCTTTAGAAGAAATTACAGTATTAGGCATAAGTAAGTTGGAGGAAGGAGGTGGAGAAGGAGGAATAGCTCCAGGATCGTCTAAGGTGGAATTACAAGCAATGGTTTGAGCGAAGAGTTCATCATCAGTGAAGTGTAAAACGGCAGTTGTGGCATCGGAATATAATAAAAAAGGAAAGAGAAAGATGCAAAATTAGAGTTAACATTTTTAACAAAATACCAGGAAGGATATGAGGAAGTGGAACCAGTAAGATAATTGCATTTTGCTCAGAGAAAAATATAGTGTCACGATGCATAGATTTTGCACGATTCCGGGATGAAACATAAGTTGCGTGAGTTTCAATAGTTTGAAGACTATGATAATTCGTGAAGGCAGCGTCCCTGTGGCGAATAGCACGAGAACAAGTGGAGCTAAACCAAGGTTTGTAAGGTGTAGTTGAAGGGAACGAATGCGGAATGAACGCTTCGATGCCAGAGAGAATTGAATCGCCTCGGTAATGAGCTCAGCACACTCCGAGGGACACATCCCACTGAAACAGTAGTCATTCCACGGGAATCTAAGAAGTTCAAACGCAAGTCCGTCCAGTTAGCAGCACCGAAGTGCCAAAAACGTTTCTCTCCGT
Organism: Trachelipus rathkii; assembly: GCA_015478945.1. Taxonomy (NCBI): domain Eukaryota; kingdom Metazoa; phylum Arthropoda; class Malacostraca; order Isopoda; family Trachelipodidae; genus Trachelipus; species Trachelipus rathkii. The sequence continues at coordinate 28,169 of JABUQX010111424.1, read as the reverse complement.
AAAGCTGGGTCTTAGCATCGGAAGACTTGAAGAAATAAAACACGATACGGAGATAAGGAGGTGGTCAGAGGAACCCAGAGAAGGAAAAAGTTTCGCAGATTAAAAAGAAGAATTAGAGGTTAAGAAAAAGGTCAATAATGTTGGGTTTATCTCCAAAGTGATCAGATATACGTGTAGAGAGCTGCTCAGATTAATCTAGGTCATTCTGGATAGAAATTTCTTAGGCATGCACACCAGCTGTCTCTTCAGAAATAAAGGAAATCCATTTTTGGTGGTGAACTTTGAAGTTACCAAGAATAATAATTTAAAAAAAAGTTGAAGAAAAAGTATGTGTTGCAATTTAGAGTTTAATTAGTAGAAGAATTTAGGAGAGTCAGTTGACTTAGCAGGCGGATATACAGAGCAGATAAATTTAGTGGTAGATTGTACGATAGTTTGAGTCATAAGATTAAAAATTCGGAAAACTTCAAATCAGAGACATTGGAACAAACAATAGCATTGCTCCCATTTGGCACAACAACCGTCTTTAACTGAAAATCTAGAATAATGACAGTAAGAGTGAACAGAGTAGGGTTTTCTGTCAGAACGGCAAACACCTGAGTTTAGGCTTTATATAAGAGAGATGAGGCTTATAGGAGGAGAGGTAATGTTCAACAATGTGGAAATAGA
>JABUQX010111424.1:5000-7500 GCA_015478945.1 Trachelipus rathkii | reverse complement strand
ATAGCAGTATTGAAATATAGGGTTTACAAGACAATTTATTATTAATCTTCTAGCTAGAATATTAATGTTGTTCTGGTGAAACATTAGAGCCGTCGAAGGAAATAGGAAAGTTGTGAGGTGTTTTTGATAGGGAGATGTAGAAGTTGAGTTTTTAAAGATTTGAATTTTACAAGGTTGCGGTGACCCCACCGGGAAATCCCATCCAGATCGACAAGGATAGAATCGGAAAGCTGAAGACGAGAGGCAACTCTAGAAGCAAAAGAGGGAGCAGATTTGGAGTAGAAGAGTGGAGGGTTGAGTCATCGGCATAAGAGTGAACAGAGTTGGAAGTACAGCTGAGGAGATCGTTGATGAAAAGTAGGAATAAAGTTGGAGATAGAACAGAACCTTGCGGAACACCACAATTAACAGGAAAGGAGGAAGAGGTCGCTCCATCAACGAGTGCTGATATAGAGCGATCGGAGAGAAAACTAGACAAGAGTAAGCAAAGAGAAGGAGGAAACCCAAAGGAAGGGAGCTTAGAGAGCAGTGACGCGTGCCAAACCCGGTCAAAAGCTTTGGATATGTCAAGCGCCACCACGCAAGACTCCCCATGGTCCCTAAGGGCAGAAGACCATAAATCAGTTAGATAGGAAAGTATGTCACCAGTTGACCTCGAGCGACGAAAGCCATACTGATGATCTGAAAGAAGGGAATGAGACTCCAGATGATCCAGGAAATGAGAGTTAAGAAGAGTTACAAAGATTTTAGAGAGAATACAAGTGAGAGCTATAGGGCGATAGTTAGAAGGATCAGAGCGGCTACCTTTTTTCGGGATCGGTTGGACATTTAGTATTAAGACATAGAGAGTAGAGTTGAACGAGGACAGGCGCCAGCTCAGAAGCACACTCCCTCAAAACACGGGGAGGAATGCCATCCGGGCCACTAGCCTTCCTGACGTTCATAGATCTCAGGATCCCATGCACACGATCATGTGTAATCACAGGAGAAGGAGTAGGAGTAGGAGGGATGCCAGAATCGTCCAGGGTAGAATTAGATGAAAAAAGGAGGCCGAAGAGATTGGCCTTTTCAGAAGGAGAGTTAGCAACAGAACCGTCAGAGCGAATAAAGGGAGGAAAGGCAGATTTACAAAAGTTGTTAGAGATGTTTTTGGCAAGGGGCCAGAAATTTTTATCTGTAGGAGAACCAAGCAGGTTGTCGCACCTTCTTTTAGTGAAAGTGCGCTTAGCCTGTCGAATAGTATCCCTGCAACGATTCCGAGCAGAATGAAAATTAGTAAGAGTAATAGGAGAATGAGAGTTTTTCCATGCCCGATACGCAATGTCTCTCTCCTTAATGGCGCGAGAACAAGCTTCATCGAACCATGGATTTTGGGGAGAAAAAGATTTAGTTGAAGATGGAATGAACCTGCTCATCCCATCGGTGATTACGGCCCCCACCTTTTCAGCGGTGACCGAGGCATCCCCCGAGTCAAAGCAGGATTCATTCCAAGAGTAGTTAGCCAAAAAACAACGCAATTCCCCCCAATTAGCCCGATTAAAGTGCCAGAAATTACGTTTAACGTATATGCGCTAACGACGTGTTAGGAATCAAGTTTTAATTCTTGCCCCCAGGTAGATAAAACCCAACTGTTACGCGGAGGATTTGAACCAGCGTCCTCTCGTATGAGAGGCGGTGACTCCACCTTTTCCCCCACCCGGCGTTCTATATATATATATATATATATATATATATATATATATATATATATATATATATATATATATATATATATATATATATATATATATATATATATATATATATATATATATATATATATATATATGTTTTTTTCTTCCTCTCTCCCTAGATTGGGGATGAGGTGGCATAACATACACCAGAAGAAAAAAGTAGTAGAAGAGAACATGACGCAAGTCGAAAAGAAAGCTCCCTTTCCGTCTCTTTTATACCTCAAGTGAAAACTCGTTGCAGTCAAAAAAATCCACCCTAGAGGTTTAACAAGAGTGCGATGAATCCTCACTGTGGTATCTCGTTAATGTGGAGTTCGTCCCCTCTGCAAAGCCCACATACATACCACGTTACAAAATCCCGCCATTCACTCCTGTTATACACCTTTCTTCTAGACTCTGCTAAACTTACGTTCTTTCACTTCAGGCATCCATTTACTGACTCAATCCACTTTTCTTCGATCACAACCTGTCGATTGCTTATAAACAATATACATCTGCTTCCAACCGACTATCATCTATCCTTTAAATAAGACCAAACCACTTCAATGTACGCTTGGTTATTTCTCATTTACGCCTTTCTTCAGACCATAAAACTCCCTAAAAAGTTCGTTCCTCATTTTATCAATTTTTCTCTCACCTAACACGCCCCTAAGATTGTTCATCTGAACACTTTGTACCTTAGATCTATACCTCTTATTCCAGACCATAGTTTCACTACTATGCATTAACACAGGTAACAACATACCCTCATGCAAAAAACCCTAGAG
>JABUQX010111423.1:42500-46798 GCA_015478945.1 Trachelipus rathkii | reverse complement strand
CAAATAAAAGTAAAAAGTAATGAAAGTAAAAACAAAAAATTTATTAAACTTTCCTTCATATATATATATATTATAAAATATATATATATATATATATATATATATATATATTATATATATATAATTATATATAATAATATATATATATATATAATAATATTATATATATTATATATATATAAATAATATATATATATATATAATTCTATAAAAAAAATTTAATATTATATATATATATATAGATATATATATAGTATATATATATTATATATATATATATATATTATATAATTATATATATAAATATATATAATTATATATTATATATATATATATATATTATATATGGATGAGCGAGGATGGTAGAGAACTAGACTCAATGCTTGTGGTATTGAACGAAACACATAGTGTTGTTTTCCCGAGGGACCAGGCACTGATGAACTTTGCATTTCTCGCACATGGCACTTGTCTTGAGTTTCATGCAAAGTTTGCATTGTTTCCTGTCCTTGGTGAACATTGGCCAGTGAGACACGTTGTCATACCTGACAGACTCTGCAGGAGCATATTCGTGGTTTGGTCTTGGTTTTCTCTTTTCTTGCTTGGCTCCTGCCCTAGCTCCTATCCTGGCTCCAACTCTGGTAGTGCTCGGTCTTCCTCTTGGGGTTCCACTAAATCTTAGAGTTCAAGTAAAAACCTTCTGCCATCTTGATCTTGAAAAATCGACAAATGGCATAAAGTTTTTCCTGCTCTCTTTGCTCTCATGCACCCTCCGGTACAACAGCCAGTCATTGACAATGCAAAGGTCTAGCAAATAATTGAAGTTGATCTGGTATAGCTCGATGAGCATATCTGGCAGATCAACTTCGCCCATGTACTTATTATATTCCTGTACAGCAAATGGTCTCTCGATCTCCACATATTTGTGTTCCTTTGAATCCCACCAGCGACACTTATCGTGGGGTTCAACACAATCAGGGACAGGATGAGAAGGGGGTTCTCATGGTTTGGTCTTGTGTTTCTCTTTTCTTCCTTGGCTCCTGCCCTAGCTCCTACCCTGGCTCCAGCTCTGGCCTCCACTCTGGTAGTGCTCGGTCTTCCTCTTGGGGTACCACTAACCTTAGAGTTCAGCAAACCTTCTGCCACCTCGATCTTGAAATCGAAAAATGGCAAAGTTTTTCCTGCTCTCTTTGCTCTCATGCACCCTCCGGTACAACAGCCAGGCATTGACAATGCAAAGGTCTAGCAAATAATTGAATTTGATCCGGTATAGCTCGATGAGCATATCTGGCAGATCAACTCCGCCCATGTACTTATTATATTCCTGTACAGCAAATGGTCTTTCGATCTCCATATATTTGTGTTCCTTTGAATCCCACCAGCGACACTTATCGTGGGGTTCAACACAAGCAGGGACAGGATGAGAAGGGGGTCCGTCATTCTCAGTGTCTTGCCCATCAAAGACTTCTAAGATATTGCATTTGTTGCCTCATCATCAGACATGGCCGATGCAGCTGGCCATCCGTAGTAGTCTTCGTCGTCATCAGAGAACTGAAGATCATCCTTTGATTCATCACCAGGGAAAATTGAGATACGGATGGCATCACGTATACTTAGCTTCCTCCTAAATAGGGCTTTCTTCACCTTCGGCAACTAGTCACGATTTGAAGCGGAGGGCTGCTGGCCTGTTGAAGCTGCGGAGGTGGAAAGGGGTGAGAGATCGAAAGACATTTGGAATCTGACATCGGAAGAAAGTTCAGTATATTATATATATATATATATATATAATAAATAATAATAAATAAATAAATAAATAATATATATATATATATAATATATATATATAGATATAATATATAATAATATATATATATATACAAACAAAAGTGAAAACCATATAATATATATATATAATATAATATTACTAATATATATATATATATATATATAATATATAAATATATATATTATATATATTATATATATATATATATATATATATATATATATTATAAAAATAATAAAAATAATAATAATAATAATAATAATAATAATAATAAAAAATAATAATAATAATAATAATAAACTGTGTCGTAATATTTGAATTAGGACTGTTAAGTCCTGATGGGTCACCTGAGGAACACGTAAAACGGAGTCTATTTTGGCGGTGATAGACTTATTTTTTTCAAAAAGTTACAGGAATAACTTTTTTTATTTAGTCTCTCTACTACATAAAAATGTCAAAAAAAAGAGAAAAAAATAAGTCGTGTAATAATTAGATAACACCAACAAACCACCACTTCACCAAAAAACTAAAAATTTTGGAGCGAGTCTCCGACACCATCTTCGCACGACCGCTGTAAGGACACTGATAATTTTTTTTGGTATTTTGAGTGATTCTATCGATATAAATCGATACTTTTAGTATATTTTTAAAAAAAAAATCGTAAAAATCGATACATTTTAGCCAAAAATATCGATAAAAAAATATGGGTCACCAGTGACCCAGTCGGACTGAAAGGGTTAAGATATTAGATGCAGATGTCAAATCGCACACATTACAGACCCTTGATTTGTGACGCATTAATATTTTTTTTGCCAATGCTCCACAAACGTATCTCATACCATTTAGCTCATTTACATCATCTAAACATGTCGATGGAAAATAAATGTCGCACTTGCCTGACAGTGGAACGTTGCAGCTCTCATTATTGTTTACATTACAGTCATTAATAGTAATCAGGTCTGATGACAATAAATTATGGGAATCATCATCTTCACAGTTTTTCAATGTGCTAATTTTGACGAGAGAATTTACCGCCGCTCTTTTAAAAAGGGATTCAAACTGGGAGCATGTTGGGTTGTCACTCCAACCTCCAGATCCTCTAATGTCCCCGAAACAATTTTCTAAAGGATCTTGACATAGCCTGCGTGTGTATATGTATTGAAAATTGAAGGGCATCAACTCTTGTAATATCAATTGGACACCGTTAATGGCTTGAATCCAACCACTTACAAATCTAAATCTAGATGTAACCATACTATGTCCTTGGAAATCCCTAAATATTTTCCAACCTTCTACCCATGCTTTCATTTCTGAAAGAAATGACCATCCCTGGCTTCCAACACGCAGTTCTTTATGATAAGGCGTTCTATCCTTCTGTGAAGGGGACGAGTTTAAGACGTCAAACAAGTTATTTATATTTGAACAAAACTGTGCTGTAGCAATGCTATCTTCATCTATCATTCCTTCCTGTCTCATCTTCAATAAAGCAATACTTACAGAGCGACTTAAGACCTGAGCAGCCAATTTTACTTTCATTTTACCACCAAAGGGTGATAAATTTATATGAGCATCTTTTATTTTCGGTATATAGGGAAAATTGCGCTTCAATGCTACATTATAAGCATCTTTTATATGTTTCCACTGAACAATTCCCTCATTTGTAGAAACATAATTAGAAAATATCGCATTTCTAGTGCTTTTTAATAAATGAGGAACGTCTGGAATAACAACAATCTTATGATTTCCAAACTGAAAGTGGGGATTTGATTTTGTCACACCCAGATTCTTAAATAGCAGAGAAAAATTACTTGCTTGATCAGATGTTATACAAATTACCCTAAGTCCAATTTCGTCCAATTTAGATAGGCATGTAAACATTAAAGACTGTAAATCCGTTGCTTTAACTGGTCCAGAACTAAATACATAACCAATTAATTGCTTCCAATTTCCAGTTAAACTTCTAATCATGAAGCATAGAGCGGATGTTGCGGGAATGCAAGCTCTTTTTCAATAGCCAAAATCTTCCAAACCCAGAATTAAATCTCTTCGGAGATTAAGGAGCAAATTTTTTTTTCAAACTTATTTCATCCATTAGTAGAACAACAAATTTATCGGACTCCTTTAAGTTTACCAGTGCGTTCTTAATGCAATTGTTAAGTTGGTGATCAAACCCTGGTTTAACGGAAGCTAAGTTAAGAAATCTTATTAAAGTGTCCGTAGATGGAAGTTTCAAAATTCTTCTAATAAATTTATATGTCCTTGGACTTTTAAGATAAATGCTGAGACATAAATTTTTAATTGCTACTGACCAGTGTCGTTTTCCACTAAGCTGTGTTTTAAATAGTTCGGATACTAACGCAGGTAGATGTCTATTGCAATATTCATTTACAGTTTTTTCATTTAAATTTAAAGAGGTACTTTTCATCATTTTTATGGTGGACTTCAAAGCAGCATTTCTTTTCTTCAAGTATCTGATGTGACATGCTTTCGCGTGTAAAGCTTTTCTAAGACGAAT
>JABUQX010111423.1:0-27500 GCA_015478945.1 Trachelipus rathkii | reverse complement strand
AGCTATATTGGATGGTGAGCAACTGGAACAAGTGTCTGAGTTTAAATATTTAAGATATATGTTGGATGAAAAGGGAACGAATGATGCAGAGCGTAGTAGGAAAGTTGTGAATGGTAGAAAGGTGGCTGGTGTAATTAAATCCTTGGGGATGTAAGGGACAATTCAAGTAGTGAGTGCGCTAGGGTCTTACATGAAAGTATGTGTCACCAGTGTTATTGCCATAGTAGTGAAAACTATGCGTCGTAATAAGAGGTATAGGTCTAATGTACAATGTGCTCAGATGGACAATGACACAAGATGGTGTGTTAGGTGTGAGAAGAATTGATAAAATGAGGAATGAACGTATTAGGGATTTGTGTGGTGTGAAGAAAGAAGCAAATGAGAGAACAAATGAAAGTACTTCAAGATGGTTTGGTCATGTGGAAAGGATTGATGATAGTCGGTTGGTTAAGCGGATATATAGCGGTGAGTATGCTGAGTAACCGAAGAAAAAGTGGATTGATTCGGTAAAGAAATGCCTGAAGAGAGGAATGTGAGTTTCAGGCAGAGACGAGAAGAAAGGAGCATAATAGGAGTGAATGGCGGGGTTTTATGAGGGTGTATTGTGCCCCACCTGGGCCAAGGAATGAAACCCACATTGACGAGATTCCGAGATGTACTAGAGAGCAGGGCATTAGCGTCCAATGAAAAGCCCTAGGTGAAATTTTCTGGACTGCGGACGAGTTCTTCCCCTAAGTGGTTTAAAAGGATGGGGTGTAAGGCTGCTTCTTCTTCAACGTTGCGTTATGTTCTTACGCTAGTTTTTGTTCCTTGTTTCCGGTGCCATATGTTGCACCTTACCCCTGTTCTTGGTGCGGGAGAGAAGCGTGGGTGATGATGATGATGTGATACATATAATATATATATTTATATATATTATTATTATATATATATATTATATATACTATATATATATTATATAATATGTATATATATATATGTAGTAATAAAATATATGTCTATATACATACACTCTATTATATATTTAATTATTTATTTATTTATTTACTTATATATAGGGTATCATGTCACATTTAACTGGCATCTGACTTGAGGTCACAAATATTGGATAAGTGTTAGTAAAAAAGAAGAGCCAGGTAATTGAAACATTTAATTATCAAATAGCATTTGTTGTATAAATACTCACAAATTAAAGTTTTAACGTGTTTTGTAATTTTTTTTTTAAATATTAATTAAAATTTTTAACATCATTTTATTGCTTTATGCATTACAAGATCTATAGCTAATATCAGAGGGTAAAATTAACACAAACTTAATTATTTAAGGAGGAGTAATTCTTTAATCTTGTATTATAAAGAAGGTAGTCCTGATATTTTATTTTACAACAATACATTATAAATGTTCCTTAGCTTCTCAGCTTCACGTACGGGAACATTAAGAATACAATTTTTATGTTCTTTAATTTTTTCATCATCAAATCTATGTTTTCTAAATAAGATTAATTGTGCGTCTAGCCTTATTTGAAGCAAGTTTAACGTTTTAAATGTTTTAAAATTATTTATAGCTTTTAATGTATATATATATATACTATATATTATATATTCATATAGTATAATATATATATATATATATATATATATATATATATATATATATATATATATTATATATATATATATATATATATATATTATATTATATATATATATATATACGTATCATCTTGCAAACTGCATCAGGAATCGAGGTCTATTAAGTGCTTGCTTTGCTAGTGTTAGTACACAAGAGAAGACTTGGTAAAGTAAATACAAAAAAATTATATTATATATATATATATATATATATATATATTATATATATATATAAACATATCTAAATATATATAAATATATATATATATATATTATATAGTATACTTTATATATATATAATATATATATATAAATAAATGAAACTTAGGAAAAAATATAAATATAAATATATATATATAAATAGATAGATAATATAAAGAACATTTAAATAATATATATATATATATATAGATATATATATATATATATATATATATAATATATATATTATATATCGAACATGTGTATATATTTAATATTTAGTTAATTTATAATTTTTGTTAATATGGTATAAACTTTATTAAAATTTTTTATTTTCACCAACATTTTTCTTATGTGAATGTTGTTTGTTTGTATTATCATTAAAAGGAATACGTATAAAAGTATTACTTCTTTTCTTAAAATATTTAGACAGTAAAGCCTGAGGGGTTAAAAAGGAGTTCAATCATATTAATTAACATTTATGTATGCTATGAATTCTTACCGTATTGATGTTTAATTGCACTATTTACTAGGCTATATCATGGACGTTGTTTTCCTTTTAGTTTATTTATGCTTATACTTCTTGATTATCTCCCTTTTTCTAAAAAATTAGATATTAAAAACTATTCATTGTATTCAACAATTATTATTATTATTATTATTATTATTATTATTATTATTATTATTATTATTATTATTATTATTATTATTATATTATTATTATTAATTATTATATTTATCGTTCATATTTCATTTATCATTATTATTCAGCTTATTATCATTATTTCATCATCATCATCATCATCATCATCATCATCACCCACCATCTCTCCCCAAGACTGGGGTAGGGTAAGGTGCGCAACTTGCACTTATAACCAGCAAAAGTAGTTAGAATAATATGATAAGCGAAAAGAAACCCCAGCCTTTACAGTCAGAAAAATCCACTCTAGAGCTTCCACGCCGGACCGCGACGGTCTCTCTCTCTCTCTCTAGCTCTCTCTCTCTCTCTCTCTCTCATTCCTCTCTCTCTCTCTCAGGGTAACTTTTTTTCATAGCATCAATATATCTGGTAAGAAAGAAAACTCTAATAACAGGTTTGTCTGGCTGCCGTGAGTTGTGAAGTCCTGCTTACAAGTGAAATTAAAAATCACTTTTCGCAAAGGAGATCAGAAAAATTAGGAAAGTTGTGAAGTACTGCTGTAGGAAGATTTATAATCTTTTCCTTTTTCAAAAATAAGAAAATAAAAATAAATCTCTCAAAACAACTTTTTTTCATAAATATTTGAAAATCACTTTACCCGAAATTCCGACACTCTCGAAGTACCTTTATCTAAACTTTTATAAGATTTAACATTTAAAGTTCTTTACAAATCTGTTTCTGTTTTAACCCTTCCAAAATTTATGAGGACAGTGAATGCCATGTTTTAAAGCCGGATGTATAGTGGTGAATATGCTGGGAATCAACTAGCTTTGAAACCAAAGAAAAAGTGATTAATCAGTAAGTATTGTCTGAAGGAAAGGCATGGAGTTTGCACAGGCGAGAAAGAAAAGTTCGTAATAGGAGTTAAATGACGCGTTTTGAATAGGCGGGTATGTTGTGTCCTTGTATCAAGAGAATGAACCATACATTGACGATATACCACAGTGATTGTGCATCGTTTTGTCTTAGCGATGCCCCTATGGTGTTTTTATTGAATGGTAGGGAGAGTAATTTACTTCGACTTATGTCATGTCTATTACTTCTTTTGTTTCCGGTATGCGTTTTTTAACCAACCCATCTTGGCGAAAGAATAATTATTATTATTATTATTATTATATTATTATTATTATTATTATTATTTATTATTATTATTATTATTATTATTATTATTATTATTATTATTATTATTATTATTATTATTATTATTATTTATTATTATTATTATTATTATTATTTTTACAATCACTTAAAATTACCTAGAAGTTAGTATACTAGACCCTACGCCTATAAATATTATATATACTACTATATAGAATATATATATATTATATAGTATATATATATATATACTATATATATTTATAATATATATATATATATATATATAATAATATATATATATATATATATATAATTTGCAGTGTCATCAAAATTATTCGAAGATGTTGAAATTCAGGGCAGCGTTCCGAAAAGATGCTCGTCAGAAACTGCCAACACGCCTAGGAAGATTCGTCTTAGAAAAGCTTTACACGCGAAAGCATGTCACATCAGATACTTGAAGAAAAGAAATGCTGCTTTGAAGTCCACCATAAAAATGATGAAAAGTACCTCTTTAAATTTAAATGAAAAAACTGTAAATGAATATTGCAATAGACATCTACCTGTGTTAGTATCCGAACTATTTAAAACACAGCTTAGTGGAAAACGACACTGGTCAGTAGCAATTAAAAATTTATGTCTCAGCATTTATCTTAAAAGTCCAAGGACATATAAATTTATTAGAAGAATTTTGAAACTTCCATCTACGGACACGTTAATAAGATTTCTTAACTTAGCTTCCGTTAAACCAGGGTTTGATCACCAACTTAACAATTGCATTAAGAACGCACTGGTAAACTTAAAGGAGTCCGATAAATTTGTTGTTCTACTAATGGATGAAATAAGTTTGAAAAAAAATTTGCTCCTTAATCTCCGAAGAGATTTAATTCTGGGTTTGGAAGATTTTGGCTATGGAAAAAGAACTTGCATTCCCGCAACATCCGCTCTATGCTTCATGATTAGAAGTTTAACTGGAAATTGGAAGCAATTAATTGGTTATGTATTTAGTTCTGGACCAGTTAAAGCAACGGATTTACAGTCTTTAATGTTTACATGCCTATCTAAATTGGACGAAATTGGACTTAGGGTAATTTGTATAACATCTGATCAAGCAAGTAATTTTTCTCTGCTATTTAAGAATCTGGGTGTGACAAAATCAAATCCCCACTTTCAGTTTGGAAATCATAAGATTGTTGTTATTCCAGACGTTCCTCATTTATTAAAATGCACTAGAAATGCGATATTTTCTAACTATGTTTCCTCAAATGAGGGAATTGTTCAGTGGAAACATATAAAAGATGCTTATAATGTAGCATTGAAGCGCAATTTTCCCTATATACCGAAAATAAAAGATGCTCATATAAATTTATCACCCTTTGGTGGTAAAATGAAAGTAAAATTGGCTGCTCAGGTCTTAAGTCGCTCTGTAAGTATTGCTTTATTGAAGATGAGACAGGAAGGAATGATAGATGAAGATAGCATTGCTACAGCACAGTTTTGTTCAAATATAAATAACTTGTTTGATGTCTTAAACTCGTCCCCTTCACAGAAGGCTTCCAACACGCAGTTCTTTATGATAAGGCGTTCTAACGCCTTATCATAAAGAACTGCGTGTTGGAAGCCAGGGATGGTCATTTCTTTCAGAAATGAAAGCATGGGTAGAAGGTTGGAAAATATTTAGGGATTTCCAAGGACAGAGTATGGTTACATCTAGATTTAGATTTGTAAGTGGTTGGATTCAAGCCATTAACGGTGTCCAATTGATATTACAAGAGTTGATGCCCTTCAATTTTCAATACATATACACACGCAGGCTATGTCAAGATCCTTTAGAAAATTGTTTCGGGGACATTAGAGGATCTGGAGGTTGGAGTGACAACCCAACATGCTCCCAGTTTGAATCCCTTTTTAAAAGAGCGGCGGTAAATTCTCTCGTCAAAATTAGCACATTGAAAAACTGTGAAGATGATGATTCCCATAATTTATTGTCATCAGACCTGATTACTATTAATGACTGTAATGTAAACAATAATGAGAGCTGCAACGTTCCACTGTCAGGCAAGTGCGACATTTATTTTCCATCGACATGTTTAGATGATGTAAATGAGCTAAATGGTATGAGATACGTTTGTGGAGCATTGGCAAAAAAAATATTAATGCGTCACAAATCAAAAGTCTGTAATGTGTGCGATTTGACATCTGCATCTAATATCTTAAATGACGAGTTATTATTTACTAGATTGAAGCAATATGAACATTTAACAGAGTTCCAAGGCTTAATTTTGTTTTCGAATAACTTTTTCAAATTTTTTATAGCTTGTGAAACGATTTTTTCCAAAGTATTTAATTAAGTGTTCAGTAATTCAAAACTATGTAATAAATTAATGAAATCTAATTAAAAATAAAATCTCCTAATAATTCATTTGCATCTTGAGAAGATGAAAATGTTTCTTAAAAGAAGTGTCTTGTAATCATGACGAATTTAATTATTGTTTAAAAATTTTATAATAATTCTAATTAACTTCCGATTGACAAAAATTAAGAAGTGATAATGCTGTTGAGTAAGTAGAGGTTAAACTATCACTTCATTGTCTTTTATTTTTCTAGGTTTTTTTTTATAATATAAACGGTTTATTTTAGCTTTTCAAAAATATTATAATTAGAGCATTTTTAATTTATATTTATTATTCGTTTAAGGTTATCATTCATTGTTTTGAAGTAAAGAAGGAGCTTGTTGGCTTCTTACTGGTCTCGATAACAACGCCTTTAAAATTTTTCAAGTTGCTGGTCGTCAAACCCACAATGCAACTTCCATAGCACGTTGTTAAGTAATCGTAGCAATAAAAATATCCAAATATCCTATAAGGAATCAATTAACAAATTTATGGTGTGTATAAAGTTACGTAGTTTATACATGTTAAAATTTATATTCACTAATTCCCAAGGCTTGAAAACAGCAAACCTTTTCTTTTAGGTGTGTGTGGATATGACGAGTTAAAGCTATATAGCACCTTGATCGTCATCAAATTATAGCAAACTCGGACAATGTGAAAATTGTAATAAACACGTGACTTTATACGGCCTTCAAATTTAAAAAAAAAAAAAATTCCCTGAATTTTTGTTTTTTTTCTGTTCATACTTATGGAGCTGTTGTCATATATTATCATATGTTTGAACGGTGTTCCAAAGAACACGGAAGGTGAGTACAAAGCATGTTGTAGGGCAATGTGCTAAGCTAAGTTGTTTGAACTGTTAGATACGAGGGGTTGGTGGAGTCGGTAAAATAATTTTCCCGACTCCGACTCGACTGCCGACTCGACTACCTGACTTCCGACTCCGACTGGGCGGACTCCGACCTCTTGAATTTACCCGAAATTGAATCCGACTCCGACTCCGCACTCCACCGCTTACTTGAATTACCACATCCGCACTCCGACTCAGACTCCTTCGACTCCACCTCTAGAAAATTATCTATATGAAAATTATACTATATATATATAATATATATAGCGCTTTATAATATATACTATATTATATTTATATATATTATTATAATATAATATAATATATATATATTCTATAGTATACTTATATATACTATATATATTATATATTACTGCTTTATATATAGTATATATATTATAATATATATATATATTTATTACTTACTATATATATGATATACTATATATATATATATATATTATTATATTATAAGTAATATTATTATTAGGTATAATATAATATATATAATATATATGAAATATTAGTATAATATTATATTATTATATATTATATATAGTATAATGTCATAAATATATATAATACTATATATATATTTATATATAATTTGTTATATATATATATAAATATATACTATATATATAATAATTTATGTCTTATATATATTTATATATATAATATACTATATATTATTTATATATATAATATATATATTATATATATATATATTTATATATATTATATATATATTATATATATATATATATATATATATATATTATATAGTTTATATATATATATTATTTATATAATAATATATATATATAACTATAATATATATCTATATATATATTTAAATTATATATATATAATATATAATATATAATATAGTAATATATATAAATATATTATATATTAATATTATTAGTATATTACTTATCTATATATATATAGTATATAATATTTAATGAGTTGAGTTTGCTTGTTCATGTGTTATTTGTATATTGGTTGTGAGACTCTGTTTGTGAATAAGAGGTACTAGATCTAAGTAAAATGGGTCCAGTTTTGGACAATCTTAGGGCGTGTTAGGTGTGAGAAGAATTGATAAGATGAATGAACGTATTAGAGAATGGTGTGGTGTGGGGTAAATTAGGATAAATGTAAGTACGTTGAAATGGTATTTTATCATGTGAAAGGTTATGCGATGAATAGTCCGTGGCTTGGTTAAAGCGGTATGTATAGTGGTGAGTGTGGGGAATTTATTGCGACGGAGTGGGAGACCTTGAGGAATAGTGGATTGGTCAGTAAAGAAATGCCTGGAGGAGAGCAATATGTGGAGTTTTGGCAGAGGCGAGAAGAAGGTGCATCAAATAATCGGTGAATGGTGGGGTTTATTGAGAGGGGTTTGTTTGTGGCCATTGGGCCAAGGGAATTTAAACCCTACATTTGACGAGAATGCCATAGTGAGGGTCCGTCGCTGTCGCGTGAGGCTCTTTTACGGGTGTTGATTTCTGTTAAATGGCGAACGAGTTCTCAGCTTAAAAGATACTGAAAAGGGGGCGGTAAGGCTAGAGTGGCTTTCTTTTCGGACTTTTTTTTGTTGTTCTATTCTTCTACCCTTATTTCTGTTCTATAGTGCAAGTGCTGCACCCTAACCCCAGTCTTGGGGTAGAGAAGGTTGGGTGATGAATGATGACTGATGATGTTGATATATATATATTATATAATATATTTAATAATATATTTATATATGTGATAATATAGTTATATTATCTATATATATATATATATATATATATAATATAGTATAGTAGTTATACTTAATATATTAGGATTATATATCATATATTATAATCCAATTATATTAGTTATACTAATATATATTATTTATTTATGCATATCCGAGGAATGGGGTGTCTCCCATACTAACAAGTAGTGTTGGCCGAGCTCCGGATTTTTTGCGCCACGCGCACCGCTCCAACCGGGAGTCGTGCACACAGCCAGCCGCACCGCACAACCGTCATCTTATCGCACCGCATCCGCACCGACCTATCTCTTTTGTCCATGCGAACCTGCGCACCGCACCGCACCCGAGAGCGAACCATATGGCGCACCGACGACACCAAATTTGCGCACGCACGCACCGGCATACCGTCGACCGACATATATAATATATAATATAATTACTATTATATCTATTGTAAGATCATATATATATATATATATATAGTTAATAGTAGATATAATATATATATATACTAATATATATTATTGCTATATAGTAATATATATTATGTAGTATAATAACTATATATATTAATTAATATAATATATATTATATATATATATAATAATATATTTGATACTTATATATATATATAATATATATATATATATAATATATAATATATATTACGTACTATATATATATATATAGTATTATAATTTATATATAGGTATACTTATATATATACTAACTATATATACTAATATATATTTATATATAATATATAATATATATATGACAGGGAATGTGGCTTTTGTTCTGACTGATGGGCGAAATTACCCCATGGGGCAATATATGGAGTTTTAGAGTACATCCAGACCTCCAGTAAAACTCCAATGTGTTCTCGTTCTCCCTTTTGAGACTCATATCCACATTCTTTCTTACGATCGGAGTTAGTTTTTCCCTTATCACACACGCATAAATCAGTTACAGCGACAAACTTACCTCTTAATAAAGAAAATAAAAATGGTATAAAATGTGCAGCCACGCGATTAGTCTCGGAGCAGCCTATATTGGGTGGCCTCAATATAGCCCGCTTATTCACACCCGTACCTAGTCAGCCATTAAAGGCATTGCGGCCTCCTGTGATGGAGTTGGTGCCGTCACGGAATTGATGGCGTATCTGGATGTAGACGATGTTGTTTTTATCAACTTCTGCATCTTGAAAACTTTTAACTGTAATTTTCATTTTGTTGAACATCACTCTCCTCCTCTAAACCTTCATCTCTTCTTAACCGAAACGTAGGTTTTTGAGCGTTCTAGGCTTCAAACTCTACTATGTGATCTCTACTATACTCTTCCGTTGTCATAATTTTTCAGGGCAAAGGCCAGTTGTGCAATGTGTGCAATGAATTTTTGTTCCCAGAGGTGTCTTTGATTTTGGAGTTTTCCTTATATTCTACCTAAATGGCTCAAGCTAACATGTATAATAAATTAGAACACACTTTTTCTCTTCTTCTTCACGATTTTTCTGAAATCGGTCATTCTTGGTTTTTTTTCAATTTAACACAACGGACCAATTGCTTTCTGCATTCTCAGATTAAGTTGATGAACCTTGCTCGACTTTGTCTATTCAGATAATATTACCAATTCGAGGCATTAGTGATCTTGAGATCCCTACACGTATCTCTGATCGTCTTGGAGATGACCCAACATACTAGACCTTTCTTTAATCTCTAATTCTTATCTTTATTCTGTTAAACTCTTTTCTCCTCTGGGTTCCTCCGATCACTCTCATAACTCTGTTTTTCTGTTCTAACTCTTCTTAATCCTCGCAACGAAACGTTATGGCACTATTCGTGTTCGTGCTAACATGGTCGTACTGCTCTTGATTTCCCCATGCGATGGTTAAAGTTTTGTCCTTGGAAGGGCTCTCGGAGAGGTGAAGAGAGACTGATATAATTTTATCTGGCACGGATGGAGGCGTGCATCCCATGATCTTATTTTCCTTCAACTAAAACTAGATAACCTTGCTGGTTTAAACTCTGCTTGTTCTCGTGCTTATTTGCCAAGGGACGCTGCCTTTAGAAAGTACCATCGTCTTGAATCTCTTGAAAATAACTTCGCAACTTTATTTCATTCGCTAAATGTGCAAAAAATCTTTCTCACTCCATGACACTAAAACTTCTTTTCTCAGTATGAAATACAATACCTGCTTAGGTGGCTTCTCTTCAGTACAGTACCTTTCTGATTTGGTTTCAAAAATTTTAACCCGTCGGTCAGTTATATAGACCGGCTTTCTCGCTGTTGTGCTTTTTCAGGGTCTATTATTGTCCTACGTCGGCATAACTACCGTTGTAAAGCCTCCACTGCCAAGATACTCTCTAACCTTCTGCTCTTAGTCTATATAGTTTTCGAAACTCGCACCTCTTAGGTAGGAAAGGATTTGAGTTTCGGGTCCCGGTTCGATCTATGCTTGCCTAGAGTGCTTTTCGTCTGCTCTCGCCATGACGGATTTCGTAGAAGCGCTTAGACTGGCGATTTTTTTCTAAGTTATTTTTATTTTTGTCCTCTTTCCATCAATATTTTGGTGAATGCCACTCATTCTTTAAATCCATAAATAGTGGTGTTACTGATGGTTCTGTTTTATCCCTACTCTTTCTCCCTTCTTTCATAAAAGACATCTCTCTTTTACTTCATCACATATCCACTCCTATGGCGACGACTTCACCTTTCATTACTACCCTCATTTCGATAGAGTCCTTTTGTTTCGCCAACAACAATTAGCTCACCTTTGGGTCACCCTTGGATCAATAGTATCTTTGATCTTCTCGAATTTCTTGGGGCAATTAAGAAAAGGTTGTTTTCAAATTACTCAAGCTCAGTTCCTCCATCTTCCACTCAAATCATTTTTACACAGCCGCTATAACTCCTTCTTTGAAAACACATCGACGTCAAACTTCGTCTGTCCTTATATTTTTGGAGTCTAGGTTTTTTTTTCTTGATGACCGTTATCTCATTATTTTTCTAGGTTCTTTCTGACCTCAGACTCTTAACAAGCCTATGCTCAACTTATATGTATTCCACACTGGTAGTCTGGAACATCTCCCGATTATCTATTTTCCAAAGCTACCTATAAACATTTTTGCATCGCGTGCTTTACTAAGCACACTGCGATAACTTTTAATTTTGTAATTCCAAGAAAAGCTAAAATTGTTTGTAACTACCATTCCAAAAACTATTTTTTTTCTTGGAGTAAAAGGTGTAAAAGAATATTAATATTATATATATATATATATAATATATTATATATATATATATATATATAACTAATATAGTTATATTATATATATTATATATATTATTATATATAATATATATTTATAAATTATATATATATATATTATTACTATTTATATATATATTTAATATATATATATACTATATATTATTTTATTATTATATATATATATATATTATATATATATATATATATATGATATATATATATATATATATCTATATTATATAGTATATATATATATTAAATAATAATATAACTATAATATATATATATAATATCTTATTAATTATATATATTATTAATATATATTATACATATATATATATATATATTTATATATATATATTTATAGTATTTATATATATATACTATTATATATATATATTATTATAAGTATACTATTTAATTAATAATATTATATATAATATATATATATATATATATATATATATATTATTAGTATATTATATATATATATTCTTATTATAATATATTATAGATATATATTAGTATTATTTATATATATATATATTTATATATATAGTATATTATATATATAGTCCTGAATTACCAGAAACATCATGATTCAAATATCTCTTGCTTTGGGTGGAGTATCTTCTGTTTTTATTCTTGCTATCTCTTATTGTGCGATAAAGTAAGATATCTTATTGTTATTATAGATCCACACCTAAAAAAATTAGATATTTTATATTATATATATATTATATTATATTATATATTTATATTATATATAGTAATATATTATATATATATATAATACTAATAATAATATAGTATATACTTTATTTTTATTATATATATATATATATATATATGAAATACTAAATATATTAATTATGTATATATATATATATATATATATTATATATATATTATAATATTATTATATATTATTATATATATATTATATTATATTTTATATATATTAATATATATACTATATTTATATATTCGCATTGATCTCGCATCAAAAAACCTTTAAAAATAAACTTATTTGCATTCGCTCCGTCGGAACTCGGATACGATTAAAAAATGAATCCTGACGGAACTTTGTTTGAAAATTTAACTTTGTGAAGATTGATTAATGAACTGAAGCTAGTTTGTCGTCTAAGGTAAGTGAAGTAATTTGAGTCACAAATCGAAATACTTAGCATATACATAATGATAAGGTTCTCATAGTTTGTGAGTATATTCGCCTCGAATCAACTGTTGAAGCAAATTTCCGCAATGGTATTTCCTTATCCAGTTTGTGGGTGTTGGGATTACTTTCGATATTGGTTTCCCATGAAACGCAAACGGTACAACTTTGCAATCGTTAAATTATTCTCGGAAGGAAAGAATGACATCCAGGTTCAGATAGCTATTTAAGGCAGCAAACAAAAGGAGAAATGTTAGAAAGGAAATGAAGTAAAAGGTAGGATCCCAATTCAGCTTTAGAACGCATCAGATACCCTTGAACTAATGTAAAATACAAATATATGGGAGACAATGAAAAAGTCATAACGGATGGATATAGTAAATTTATAGTAAATTATAGTAATGGATGATTTTCTGTTTCGTCACGTTGAATTTCTTGGTTTTGTACGGCTAGCAAAAATATCTACGTCTCTTACACATCTTACAACAAAGTAATTACTACTCATCATATCATTGATAGCAAATTTTTAAATATGAGTCAAATAAAGTTTCAGAATTAATAACCTCTATCAATATAATTCATAACAGTTAGCCTTTCGCTCCAACCGACGAAATGGGTCCAAGATAATTACATCAGCGTTTTCTTTGTTTTCCCGTGAGTAGTCATAGCCTTGAACAATTCAATTTAGAGTCCAAATTTGTGTCGTGCTCTGAACTTCTCACTGAACGTTCACAGGTGAATATCTCAGTGACGGTATTTAATGGAATGTTGCCTAAAATGAAACCTATATCCCCAGATGATGTTCACTTCTGTCATGAGAATGCTGGTGCAAAGAAATTCTGTTTCTTGTCTTGAGTGGATACAACAAACTCTCGTCATATTCAACATTAGAATGGTTTTAAAACATCTCAAACAAGCAGTCGCGAAGTTTTCTGTCTCAAAATAGGTCATTGCGGCATATTTAATCCATTCGATCATGGATCAGTAGGAAGCTAAATAAAATACCGAGGCAGCAATTAAAAATTTGCATTAATTTCAGTAATACATGACGTTCTTCTGAAATTTAAGTTGCAAGAACTTAATGAATCTCTTGCCAGTACTGCGCTCGATGATAACTATATTTTCCTCATCCCATGGATAAATTTTATTCTAACCATTGGTTTTTATCAATGGTTACTAACCAATCATTTAAAGGGAGCTGACAGAGGGAGAATCATCAGTTTGATGAAGCCAACGTGTTCAGAGATGAGGGAAAGGTCCGGAAAGGTGGCAAGCAATAATATCGATAATATAATAAGGTAAAGGAACTGCGAAGTTTTCTGTTAATAATTATAGGGCATTTAACTGATGGAACCATCTGGGAAAATTTAACGAAAGAATATTGGGAGAGGAGGCTAAGAGAGCAGTAGAGCCGAGTACTCAGGAGAAGAACAGTACGGGTATGAAGAGGCAGAGGAACGACGGACCTCTTATTCCCACTAAGAATGGTCTCGGAGGAGATGCTGGAATATGGCAAGAGATTCTTTGCAGCGTTCATCGACCTGCAAAAAGGCATTTGATTCGGTGCCAAGGAAAAAGCTTTGGAGAGCCCTATGGAGAGGAATTATGGAGTGAAGGGTAGAATTAAAGAAGGCAATAGAAAGTTGTATGGAAATGCAGTTGTATGTTAGAACTGAGTGCGAGAACGATAGATGGTTTGAGGTGAAACAGGAGTGAAGCAGGGAGTGTGTTTTATCTCCACTGCTGTTTATATTATAATTTTAGAGGTGGTGATAAGGAAGTGAGGGAGAGACTGTGAGAAATCTGAAGGGACATAATGGATATGCGGACGATCTGGCGAATGTATGGAGCGAGCAGAGAGGAGACGTATCTCGAGAGGTGAGTGGAGTTGTTTTAACGGAGGAGTTGGAAGGAGACAGGGATCGAGGATGAACGTAAGAAGACAAAGAAATTAACAATAACCGGAGGAAATGAGGAGGGGATGAGGATGGTTGTGAGAGGGGAGGAGGTGAAAGCGGTAACCTGCAATTATCTCGGAGGAAGTTTTAACAGAAGGGGGGAGTGGAGGAGAGAGATTACGCGACGAATGGAAAAGTATGGTTAGTTATGAAAGAGGTATACCCCATGATGAATAAAACATCGGAATAGAGGTTTAAAAAGTGATTTTTAACAGGTATACTGAACTCCTCCGCCTGAGCTTGTACGGAGCGGAAACATAGACAACAACGAAGAGAGGAGAGTAGAATACAAGCGCCGGAGATGAGGGTATTAAGAATATGATCGGAGAGTAGGAGAGAAGAAGAATAAGGAATGAGTAATTAGAGAAGATATAGGGGTGAAGAAATGATACTGAAGATGGTGTGGGGAGATTGAGAGGGTGGGGACATCTGGAGAGGATGGAGCAGAGACAGATGCCGAAAAGAAGAATGGGAATAGACACCAGAGGGCAGAAGACCAACGGGAAGACCGAAGAAGAATGGGCGGGGTCGGTGGAGGACTCTCTGGAAAGATGACAGCTACCAAATATAGAGTGCTAAAGAAAAGAGGAATAGTGCAGCAGAGGGATGTCTGGAGAAAGCACGCTTGCTCGGGCTGACAGGATGAAGAATTCTTCCTGGGAGAGGAAAAGAGATATATATAATATATATATATATATATTATATATATATATATATATATATATTATTATATATATATATATATATATATATATTTATATATATATATTATATACGTATAAAAATACGTATTGTATATGTATAATTATATATAATATATTTATATATATATATACTATATATATATATATATTATATATATTTATATATATAATTAATATAAATATATATATATATATATATTATATATATATATATATATATATATATTATTATCGCCAAAATTGCTCTCGCTTTCAAATATTAAAAATAATTATTTGCATTCGCATCGGAAACTCGGAATGCGATTAGAAAATGTTTTGACGGAACTTGTTAGAAAATTTAACAACTTTGTGAGAATGGATTAAATGAGCTACTGTCTGCGTCTCAAGGTAGTTGAAGTATGTTGAGTCACAATTCGAAACTTAGGCAATAGTTATATAGATAGGCTCTTCATGTTGTGAATATATTCGCTCGAAATCAACTGTTTAAACATTCCGCAATGGTATCCTTATCCAGTGTGGTTTTGGGATTGCTTCGAATTTGTTTCCCATGACAACGCAAACGGTACACTTTGCAATCAGTAACTATTCTCGGAAAGGAAGAATGACATCCAGGTTAAGAGCTATTTAGGCAGCAAACAAAGGAAAATGTAGAAAGGAAATGAGTAAAAGAGTAAATCCCCAATTCCAGCTTTAAGAACGCATCAGATTACTCTTTAAATATTAAAATACAAATATATGGGACATGAACGAAAAGTCATAACGGAGGGATATAGTAAATTTACAGAAATTATAGTAATGGATGATCTTCTGTTTCGTCAAGTTGAAATTCTTTGTTTTGTACGGCTAGCAAAAGTATCGGTGTCTTTCAACACACTACTCAAAGGAAATACTACAGAGACATTATTTGAAAGAAAAATTATGATAGAGTTAAAACTAAAGTTTCAGAATTAATACCTCTATCAAACAATGATCTAAGTTAGCTTTTTTTACAGACGCATCCTCACATATTGAATCGGCAGTAGCTACGTTCTGTCTTACTAATCGTTGCTTTGACATTGATCGCAAATCCAAATTTTTTTTGTTGAATCCTTAACCTCTCACTGAGCGTCATACGGGTGAATAATAATCTCCAAGTGACGTTTTAATGGAATGTTGCCGAAATGGAACCTATATTCCCAGATGATGTTCACTCTGTCATGAGAAATGCTGGTGCCAAAGAAAATTCTGTTTCTTTCTTGAGTGATCAACACAAACTCTGTCAATCATCAACATTAGAAATGTTTTAACATCTCAAACAAGAGTCAGCGAAGTTTTCTCAAATATATAGGGTCAAATTGCCCGGCATACCTTACAACTACATTCGATCAAATGGCTCAGTAGGAAACTTAATAAAATAACCAGGCAGAATTAAAATTTGCCTAACTTTTCAGTAAATAATGAGTTCCTCTAAAATTGTTAAGTTTGCAACAGCTTAATGAAATCTCTCTGCCAGTATACTGCCGGCTCCGATGTAAATATATTTCCATCCCATGATAATTTTATTCTAACAAATTGTATCATTGTACTCCAATCATTTAAAGATATCATTATGATAATCAGCAAACTACTTGTTTGTTGTCTCATCGTAATAACTCTGAAGAGTATTATTACTCCTCAGACAATGACAGTCAAGGATAAAAATGATGAGTAGAGACGATATTGAGCACTTTCTCTCCTCTAAATTTTTGGTTCGGTTACATCTGTTATTGTAGTATTGTACCATTAATGATAGGACAATGAACATCGTAAATGGAAAATATTTGTTTACTCTCTCACTGTTAATTTGAATAACCTTCGGAATAGAAATATCAGACGTGCTAGGCGTGTTTGTTCTAAAAGTAAGTGATCCTACATAGTTATTTTCTTGATCCAAAAAAATAACAATTTGCAAAACCATGTTTTTACGTATTCGCTCTGATGAATTTGTAGCCAATACACCTACTGAAGGGCATATATATATATTTATATACTTATATATATAATGATAATATTTAAATATATATTATTATATAATATATAAGTATATATATATAACTTAATTTATATATATATATATATCTTATATATATATATTTATATATATATAAGTATTATTATATTATATATATAGTATATTTAATATATATATAATACTAATCTATATTATATTATATATATTTATATATATATATATATATATATAGCAGTGCAATTTAAAACGATGGGGTGACAAAAATCCTTATATATATAATTTCGGTATATATATATATTATATTATAACACATATATATATAGTATATTATAATATAATATTTATATACTATTATATATATATATTAATATTTATATATAATATTATTATATATATATATATATATATACTAAATAATTTTGTTATATATATATATATTTATATATATTATTATACTTACATATATATTTATATATATATATATATATATATCTATTGATATATATATATATATATATATATATATATATATAACTTATATTTATTGGATGGATGGAATAAAGGAGATGCTGGCGGGAGGGAGGGATGAGGGAGGTAGAGGGGGGTAGGGTGTTGGCGAGGGATAGGGTGGGGGGGGGGGTTGGAGGAGGTGGGTGAGGGCGAGGATGAGGGGAGGTGTGGAGTGAGAGAGGCTGCACGTCCACTACCACAGCTCAAGCGGGAAACGAGTGTCATGAATAATTAAATAAATAAATAAATATAAAATAAATATATTATAATTATATATATAGTTATATATATATAATTATATATTATACATAATATTATATATATTATTTATTAATTAGTATTAATATATATATGTATATATAATGTATATATATAATGTAGTTTCAGTGGAATGACAAAATTTAATTTCTAAAAGAAAAATGGAAATAATTAATTTATATAAATTGCAAAAATCCTCTACCTGATGTTAACTTTAATCGCCGGGCATGAGAGTGAGCACAGTCCGAGATAATATCTTCAGTTTTTATTCAATATTATCGATGTATGTACGTGGAGGGCAGGGTCCAGTAAGTGTTTCATTTCCAATAGTATTTCTCAAAGTTTTCAGAAGTCTTAATGTATAAAAGCTTCTTTCTACTGAAGCAGTAGACACTGGTAAATTGCAGTTAATTTGCAACAGTTTTTGGAAATGACTGCCACAAGAAACTAATTCTTTCGTATTGCTTGTTTTTCGACCCATGGCTGTGTTTGTGATGCATTTCAACTTTCATAATCCA
The DNA here is from genome assembly GCA_015478945.1 of Trachelipus rathkii. Taxonomy (NCBI): domain Eukaryota; kingdom Metazoa; phylum Arthropoda; class Malacostraca; order Isopoda; family Trachelipodidae; genus Trachelipus; species Trachelipus rathkii. Next base: position 8,500 of record JABUQX010111423.1, on the reverse strand, counting down.
TTCTGTCTTTACTAAAGTCCTCAATTGGGGCTTTTCGAGTATCTTCCTTTAAAATGTTTACATCTTTTATCTTCTGCATATGGCACATAACACCTGTTCGGGATTGGCAAATTGCAAGTAAGATATAATATTCTTTATGATTATAAAAACCTCTCTCTAAATGCGCTGATATTATCATACCAAAAATGGAATAAAAATGGGTGTGCGATAATAAGTCTGTGGGTCAAAAGTAGGGGTTGCGGAGCCGGCAATTTTTTTGCTGGCTCACGACATAACCGAGAGCTTCCGGCTCCGCATTTAAAATTACCCCGGTCTGACTCGCGGCTCCGGCTCAAGCATTTTAAATTACCCGGCTCCGACTCCGGCTCCGGCTGCAGCATTTTAAAATACGCGGCATTACCGACCCGGCTAGTCCGGCTTCCAGGCTCCGCATTTTTAAAATTTTCGGGCTTCCGAACTATCCGGCTCCGACCCCTTGTTGATAAATTCCTTCTCCATTTACAGTCATGAATTCATTAATTCTGATATAAAATTTTGAGGGTATGATGAAATTAAATGTTTTTGTCTAAGGACATCTTTTATTACTTAGAATTTAAACTTCAGAAAATATTTTATGGAAATAAGAATTTTAAGAATACAGAAAAGGAATCAGGCACATGCTTCCTAAATTTTAAAAAAATTACTCTTTGAACGATGAACTGCCCGTATAAAGTTACGTATTTTAATTTTATTCATTTTTTTTCCTATTATTTATTTTTTAATTTTATTATTTTTTTTTCTAAAGTTTAAACATTTCGTTGAATCTATAGCCCCCCCTGGAAAAAACATATAATATAACATAATTTAATTCAAAACAGATTTTATATATGAAATAGTATATATATTATATCATATAACTATAATATATAACTATCATTATATATATAATATTTATATCTATGTATATATATTAATTAATACTTATATATATATATCGTGTTATTTATATATATTATTATATTATATATATTAATTATATATATATACTTATTATTATATATATATTATATAAATATATATATAATATTTATATATTATATATATATTATATTATATATATATATATATTTATATACATATATATATTAATATTATATTATACTATATTAATATATTATATTCTATATATATATAATATATTTTATATATATATTAAGTTATTAAGATAGTTATATAAGACTTTTATATTGTAAGCATTTCTTTTCAACATAATGCCATGAGAAATACGCAAGACTATATGTAATTTAAAGACTGAATGCTGCAAAACATAGGGATTTAAATATGTAGAAATCCTCATTTAACGATGTCCTAAGATCCGTTTTTATTATTTTTAAAAGCACAGAAAATTAAGGCTCTCAACATTCATTGAATAGGAGCAAGCTCGGGTAATTGTGAGCGCATCTTTGCAAAGTTTTAGGATAGCCAAGGATTATTGCCATTGTTCAACTGATAAATTTGATTTCCGGTCGATTTTCATTTCTTTCTCATCTACTACTTATGGAATTCTACCTTTTATTTTGCTAGAAGATATTTAGGTTGAATGTCTTTTACTAGTAGATTGTCTTTTTAGCTTTTTTAATCGCTTTTCCGCATGCTCCAATTTTTCCCATTATCTGGCAAATTTGACTTCTTCATCTTCATCTGACAAAATTCCTACCAAGGGAGGATTCTGTCTGAAACTGCATGAGCTATCTGACTTACCGGCCAGACATTCTGTTCGATAGCGTTATTCCTTCTTTTTAAGTCCTAGTTCGCAAAGAACTTCTAGCTTTAAATATCAGATCTTCAGTTCTGGGAAAGATTCTAACAAAGATTGTCGACAAAAATTTTATTTTCCAGGTTAAACATTCTTTCCTTTCTTTTTCATGGAATTTATTTTGTGATTTTGCTAAAATCTTCGTCATTATAAATTTTCCTGCAGTCAGTCTTCTGTTGATATATTTTTATTGTTGTAAAGTATGGGGTGTTTTAATAATTCTTCGCGAGGGTTTCGATTTGTTCCGACTGACTGTCGGAGAGAGCCCAGGTTCAGAAGTACCGGCAGGCCATCATACTACTAATAATAATCTTTTAGTATGGCAAAGGCCTTTAGGACTTTTAAAGCATATAGACAGTGTACTGTCCTCCATCTTGTCTCATGACTAGATTGTCCACTTTTGCAGCTTGATCTTTTAGAATACTTCATTAAATTCAGTTGCTGTTGCTGCTTTTGCTATCTGTCTCGCCCTGCTTATAAGATTTGTTCTATGAGTATTGTGGAGTCCATCACGCACTGCTAACTGTAAAGTATGATTTCCATACCTCATGTGTGCAATGTTAACGTCATCGAACATAGTCTTTTCATAGTTTTATCAAGTTCATTCTGAACAACTATTACTTCTTCGTTTTACATTCAATAAAATCAGTAATCACATTTACCATTTCCTATTCCTCACCATCATTGTCCTTATTTAATTTTCTCAATCGTACTGATCATGTTTGATGCGTTTATCCGTAACTAAGCTAATAACTTGTCTCTTGTTATTTCGAATTACTTTTTAAGATGTCAGTAACAAATTCTTGAATATAATCGCTGCTAAAATGTTGAGTATTTTTTTTTTTTTACCGTTTGTCCAATATTTTTTAGAAATATTGTTTTTAATCTTGTCCACATATATAAATTATTGACAAAATAATTTAGCTTTTTGCCCATGTGTAGTATCCCATTTTTTAAATGCACAAAGCGTCCTTTTTATGCAATTTTTAGCTTATTTTTTTGTTTATATTTTCCTTCTAGAACTCTTTTACAAATCTTTTTCCAGTATAAATTGACCTTCCAGTTTTAAGCCAGTTCCACAACAGAGCTTTAAATTCTAGGTTATGCAAAGAAAACTAAAGGGTCACTATTCTTTAACAACCATTAATAATCAATTGTATTTTGATTTTTCACTTAACATAGACAGAACAAGTTTATGGCAACTGAAAGTTTCCACTTTAGTCTCAGTTTTTGAAATTAAAGGTTTTCTCCTGATTACGTTAGCTTCCTTTACTTTTTAACAATTGACCAGATGTATGGATTTGAATAGCGTTTTTAAAATGTCGTATTAATTTAATAGGATCCAATAGATCGTATTGTGACCCATTTTAGTACTGGTAGTATAGGTAGACGTCTTTTTGTGCATAGATCGAACTGACTGTTCCCATCCAACTGTGTTAATATTTCATATTGACGAATGAAAGTTTTTATCATCAGAAGGTGAGTAATATATTCAATAATACATAGGTGTTTTACTCGACTCTTGGTTTAGTTGGACAGCATGATTTTTCTAAGAATAATTTAACTTAATTAATTAGTTATGTTATAGAGAAGTACACCGAGCCCTATTTTTAATTATTTGAATATAATTATTACATAATTTTTTTAAAAAAAAAACAGCCAAGTTTGTATATATATATATATATAAATTATATATATTAAATATTGATAATAAGTATTATATATATAATATATTTATATTTACTATATATATACTATATTATTTATAATATTAATATATAGTATATAATATATTATATATAATAATATATATATATATATATATATATGTATATATATATATAATTATATATAGTATATATTTATATATAATATATATATTATATATAATTATATATATAATATATATATATTATTATATTATATATATTTATATAATATAATATATAGTTATATTATTATTATATATACTCATATATATATAAAACCTGTAGTAATAAAAAATTAATAATTACTTAATTTTGTGTATTTTGCCGGAGCCGGACAGCCCTCTTTTTTTGCGCTCCGACTCGCTTCCGGCTCCATGGTCCCCTAAATTTCGCCTCCTAATCCGGCTCCGGCTCCTGATCACCCAAAAATTTCGCCTCCGGCTCCGGCTCCAGTCCCTCAAAAGTTTCGCCTCGGCTCCAGCTCGGCTCCAGTTCCGAGCTCCACCAAAACTTGCGGCTCCGCGGCTTCCGGCTTCCGGCTCCGCAGCCTGGTCAAAAGTAGAATGAATGGGTCTGTATTTTTTGCATTTGTTAATTCTTGTTGTAACAGCAATTCAATACCCGCTCAGTTTTTCAGATGGCTTACAAACAATTCTTGATCAAATCTAACTGAAATGTTCTAACTGTTGCATTTTCACTCTGGTATGACTTCAGTTTTAAGTTTTTAAATTAGATTTCATTTCATTATATGCACTCACAACAAAATCAATAACGTGTGTAATCTGTAATCGTTTTGGAAAGATTGTAATGTTAACCTATATTCTGTTTAAAACAAAAAGAGAAACCAGAAAAGAAGGCAATATTAAAATTGTTTAGAAGCGAGGAGCGAAATGTTTATCCTGATCTCCAATTTTAATTTTATTTTTCTAAAGCTTGGCTATTATTAGGATTAGCATCTCTTTAAGATAATAAAGAACGACTTCATGGTGTTGGACAACCAGCAATTTGCACTTTTTTTAATTCTCTTCTTGCTACCTCTCTTAGGAATAGTTCTTCTATTTTTTCTTCAAGAACTTTTGCCCTCGTTAGTCAATTACAAGAAAAATGTAACACATTCCCTGATATTAATTCCAATTGCACATTCGATATTTTAAAGCTATACTATGAAGCGTTTGTAGGCATAAATTATAAGCATTGCAAAAAGCAGTGAGTATAAATAGTTTGTGACATTTTTCCTTTTACTCGCTCTGAACATCCCATAGAAGTCACCATCAATTGCTGTTGCACCGTCATACCCTTGTCCCTAGATTTCATATCCAAACCAGTTCAGTTACTTTTTCCTTAATATTCAATTATTGATACATACCCTGTCAAATCCCTTTACTGAGACGAAACAAAAAATTCTTCTTTGACGGTAAGAGTATCAATACAACGTAACACACACACAACGAAAATATTGTCTTCTGCGGACAACAATGGGTCGTCTCAACGGCTAAGACCAGTTAAAAATTTACTTTTAGTTATTTTGCACAATTTTACGTTGAATGTGATGCGCAAATGACTGAATTAGAGGATTTTGGACTGTGAAACTTGGTATAATTCATAGCATTTCTAAGCACTAGTTTTTAAATGTTCTGAAAGGACATGGTCTCCAGCATTTAGAGCGATATCTTAAAAAGACTCTGATAATTGCCATCGTTTCCCACAGGCCAGAAAGTTCTATTCGACCTGAGTAATGATGTCCAATGTAACGATATATTGCCCTTACCTCACAGAATCAAATTGTTTGTCATCATTTGGTAATTGCCGCTTTCTACTGTTATCACGGCTCCACTTTCTTCTGACTGTCAATCTTGTTTGTCGATGCTCTCGATTTTCCTTGAACCTGCTTTTCTACGGCAAATCTCTTTTCCACCGATTCTTTGGGATATTTAGTTGCATCTGTTTTGTCAAAGATTCATGGCTTCTCTAAGATTTAATACGGTCTCATGAAAAAACCCACATTCTTGTAATTTTGCCTTTACCTTCTTTTGTTTCACGACAATACATAATTTGAGACAATAAACCCCAACGTTTATCAGAGTAAAGCTAACCACATTGAAATATCAATCAAGCCACATTCCTTTGATAATATCTTTTTCCCGACGCTTTGCCTTCGCTGAAGAAGGAACTATATACTTTTGAATCTGGTTTCCAAGAGATACTTTTAATTAATTTCCAATTATATTCCTTTTTATTGCGCTAAATACCGTACCTTTGATATTGCCAATATCGTTGGGATGAACAATAATTTTTCTGTATTCTTTGATTGCGCCGCTTGTGTGAAGGAAAACATCACCGTCTATTGAGATTTTCAGGCTGGCTATCGCGAGTTTTAAAAGTTCCAGGAGAAACTGATTCCTCGAGTCCGAGAACCTCACTCTTTCATAACAGGAGAATCTTTATGTAACATAAGTGCTTACTTTTTTGTGTAGAAAAGTCTCCTGTTATCTTGTTCTTCTTTTCATCTATATTTTTTTATTTTTTTAAAAATGAAACAGAAAATGTTCTTCAACATCAAAATATATAACTATTCACTAGCAACTTGATATTATACTCTCCTTAACAATAGACGCTTGTTTTCACTGACACAGACAAATGTTATCATCATTAGTAAGTAATCGCTGAAAGAGAGAGAGAGAGGAGAGAGAGAGGAGGAGAAGAGAGAGAGAAAGAGATGAGAGAGGAGAGAGAATGAGTAGTAGAGAGGGAAGAGCAGAGGGAAGAGAGAGAGAGAGAGAGGAGGGAGAGAAGAAATGAGAGAGCAGATGAGAAGAGAGAGACTTAATACTATACACTTCATCTCTCTCTGTCTAATTTATATATTATATTATATATATATAATATATATTATAAACAATATATATTATATATATATTTTATTATAGTAATATATATAACTATGTATATATATATATATATTTTATAATCTATACTATATAATATATATATTATATATATATAAATATATATTATATATATATATATACTATATATATATATATTATATAATATATATATTAGTATTATATATATTTTTTATATTATATTATTATATATATATAATTATATCATATATATATATATTTACTATTATTTTAAAATATAATATATGATAAAATTATGTCCTTTTTTTCGTTCTCCTGTAAATAAATTCCTCCCGGACTTGCCGAGATTTGTTTTTCTGACACAGCGATGAATTATATCAGAAATTAATTTAACCTACCGCACTTTATTTATTAGGATATAAATTAATTTTTTTAGTGATCTACAAATTCCGGGGCCATGGCGCCATGGATACGCTACTATATATATATATATATATGTTATATAGTATAATTTATTAGTTATATATAGTAATTATATTAATAATAATATATATAATATTATTATTTAATAAATATATTTATTATATTTATATTTTATTATAATTTATCGACTCAATTTTTTTTTTTTCTTTTTTTTCCTTTTTAGAATTTTTTTGGGAAGATGGTGCGGTGCGGTGCGATCAAAAGGGCCGCACCACGCACCGCACCGCACCGCACCACCTAATTTTTCTCTGTGCTCCGCCCCCCACCAGCACTTTTATTTTTTCTTCCGCACCGCACCGCACCGCACCAGGATAGTGAAATTTTTGATGCGCACCGCACCGCACCGCACCAAAATGAGCGACACGACCGCACCGCACCCGGTGCGTCGGCCAACCCTACTATCAAGGCAATGTGTTTCGACACCACTGCATCAAACACAGGAAGGCTCAAAGGGGCTTTTACATTTTGGAAAACATCTTGGGTAGAGAGCTGCTTTAGCCTAGCTTGAAGTCAAATGTTGAGAGTGTTTTCGAATGGTAAGTTCGGATCAACAACTGGGCATCAACCCGATATATTCAAGAGATTCCAAAATGCATGAGCGAAGCTCAACAAGAAACAATATGACTCAGGTATCACAAACGAAATTGTGAAAAGACATCTACCTTCAGAATTAATTGCCAACATAACTGGGGATTGTAGCCCTCGTGTTTTTTGATCCCTCAATTTCAGACCGAAGAAAATCGGAAAATGGCGATACATAAGGTCTAAAATGACAACCGAGGCCGAAACAGAAAATTGAGATTGTAAACCCCAATTTAAGACACAGTTGGAAGACTGGTTAATCAGGTGGTTTTTATTTTTTGTTTTATCTTTTTGTTCATCAAGGGGACCATGAATTTCTCTGAGCGTTTCCAGATTTAACGCAGAGTTTTCATCAAGCGAACACCCCAGTAGCTGGCCTGAAAATATACATTTTAAGGAAGGATTGGGGATATAGTGAAGCCACAAAAGGTGTTAATGATGGTGGCTAAAATGAGGATGTGACATTAATTAAGACTTTAATACCTCCCTCACTAAAGACTGAGAGCAGAAACAAATATGTTTTTACCCAGTGGTAGTACATCAATGCCAAGCTTATTACTGATGTTTCAAAATATCACTTTTTAGCAAACCTTTAGAATAGATTTTCATTATTTTTCTTTCTTAATTAAAGAAATGTAAAAAACAAAATATTTCAATTGTTAACCCTTTTCTTATTGAAAGAGTTTGAAAACGACAAAACATTGGGCCATTTTATTACATCATAATTAAATTTCATACTTTTGAAAAATATTAAATAATTCTCATATCATAAGTTCGTTAATAGAGGATCCTAGTCACTATTTTGATGACAAAGGCTGTTATAGCTCGGTACGAATATAATAAGTAAACAAATGAAAAACTCAATTTATTTTTACATTTTTATCAATGTAATATGAATTTATAAATCATGAAGAAATAAAATGTTAAGCCAATAACAAAATAAAAGCATAAATAAACAAATAAATAAATAAATAAATAATTAAATAAATAAATAAATACATCAATTAATTTTTACATCCTTTTGTTTCTACAAAATGAATTTAAAAATCAATAAACATATAAAT
>JABUQX010111422.1:30000-33947 GCA_015478945.1 Trachelipus rathkii | reverse complement strand
CATTGTACTTCGTTCCATTCGGGATGGAGTGTTTAATATTCGCATTTATCGTGAAACGCTAAAGCGTTTTCCTGCGCCCTTCGAATAATAATAATAATAATAATAATAATAATAATAATAATAATAATAATAATAATAATAATAATAATAATAATAATAATAATAATAATAATAATAATAATAATAATAATAATAATAATAATAATAATAATAATAATAATAATAATAATAATGCTTTCGACCATGTTTTGAACATTCGAGTTTTGTTTTTGATTGAAAGCGAAAGGTCCAAATTATTCTCTTCTTTGAAGGTAAGTAAAAATTTACTTACAAATTATTTTTAAGAAAAAAAGAAAAGTTCAAAAATACGAAGCATGTTACTTAGAAGAATTTAATTAAGTAATAAATTTAGAACCGTAAATTAATAATTGAAAAAGGACCAACTGTAAAGTTAATTGAAAAATCTTATAAATTAATAGATGGAATCAAGTGTATCAGGAAAAAAATGATTGAAGAGAGAGAGAGAGAGAGAGAGAGAGAGAGAGAGAGAGAGAGAGAGAGAGAGAGAGAGAGAGAGAGAGAGAGAGAGATAATTCAAAGAATCAAAGTGAAAAAAGCCCGTATACTTCAACTAGATAAAATGAAATAAAGGAAGAGAAGAAAAATAAAATAGGAGCGGTTTAAAAAGGACCGCTAATTATAATATATAATGAGATTGAGTTTCTTACTCACTAATCTTATTAAAAAAATTGAAAAAATGAAAGAAGAAATAGGAGAAAGCCATTAGGATAAAAGTGTTAATAAACAAGAAATCTTTGCAAATTTAAGTTTTAGGAACAAACACAATGATTGGATTTTTTTTTTTGGATTATTTATTTATTTACTTTTTTATTTATTATTTAATTTTTATTTATTTATTTATTGTTTTTGACGGGAAAAATTTGTATTAAGTGAAAAACTAAAATATGAAATAATTGAAATAAATTATGAAGTAAAATTTGTTTAGAGCAAGCACAAAATTGACCCGAGAAACAAACCTATTTCAAAAAATTTTATGCGTAGTATGTATCATATAAGAAAATACAGATAAAAACTTACTGTGTTTCAGCTCTGACCACTACTGGTCACAAAAATGTTATCAGCTTCAGTTCTGACTTCTGGTGAAGAAACTGTATAAGTTCTGATTGCTGATGACGAAACCGTTTCAGTACTTAATGCTGACGACGAAACTGTTTCAGTACTGTTTGCTGTGACGAACTATTTCGGCACTAAATGCTGATAGCGAAATTGCTTCAGTATTGTTTGCTGATGACGAAGCTGTATGAACTCTGATTGCATGTGACGAATCAGTATTAGTACTGTTTGCTGGTAACGAAACTGTTTTAGTACTTACTGATAGTGAGGGGATTGTTTCTGTACTAACTACTGATGAGGAAACTGTTTCTTTTCTTTACTGCTGGTGACGAAACCGTTTTAGTACTAATTGTCGGTGGCGAAGCTGTTTTTGTATTTACTTCCGTAGTCAAAACTATTCCAGCGCTCATTGTTGACATTGAAACTAAATCAGCTTTCACTTTTGGTAATGTTATTTAGAATATCGTACACTTATTTGACAGATGAATATTTCATTATTATTATTATTATTATTTTTATTATTATTATTATTATTATTATTATTATTATTATTATTATTATTATTATTATTATTATTATTATTGCTATTACTAGTGATATTATTAAAGTTATTGTTGTGTGTATATAATTATTATTATTATTATTATTATTATTATTATTATTATTATTATTATTATTATTATTATTATTATTATTATTATTATTATTATTATTATTATTATTATTATTATTATTATTATTAATATTATTATCATTAATATTATTATTATTATTATTATTATTATTATTATTATTATTATTATTATTATTATTATTATTATTATTATTATTATTATTATTATTATTATTATTATTATTATTATTATTATTATTATTATTATTATTATTATTATTATTATAAGTTTTCTTTTAACTTCCAATTCTCTAAATATTTTCTTTTGATTTTCATTTAATTTTCTATACCAGTCTATTAAAATAGTTTGCAAAGAAAGTAAGAGGCATATTTATATTTATTAGTTATAATATCATGATAAAAATATTAATAATAATATCAATAATAATAATAATAATAATAATAATAATAATAATAATAATAATAATAATAATAATAATAATAATAATAATAATAATAATAATAATAATAATAATAATAATAATAATAATAATAATAATAATATAGAAATTCTATGTCAGCTTTTGTTTTAATATAAGTTTTACTTTTAACTTCCAATTCTCTAAATATTTCTTGATTTTCATTTAATTTTCTTAATACTAGTCTAGAAATTAGTTTTGCAAAGAAAGTAAAGAGCATATTTATTTATTAGTTTCTGACCGGTTTCGTCCGTAAACCTCGGACATCTTCAGAGTTTCGATTCTAACATTTGAATGAATTATATAATACAAGATTTAAAAAATTAAAATTACAAATTAGATTTTAGATTTTAGTATTTCATATTATATTTAATTTAAGTGACAATACGTTGAACTTTATGTTAATGTCTGGTTTTAGATGTTTTATGTAATAAGCCTCAGCTATTTTCAGTTTTTGAGCTTCGCATGAGGAGTGTAAAATTTTGAATGACTGTGAGATATCAGGTATAGTTGTTTTGTTATGTTCAGTGAATAAATGTTCGTATATTTTACTAGGTTTAAAACGGTGCTGGTATGCCCTATCAGTTAATCTATTAGTAGTGTAACCAATATACGTCGACGTACAGTCAGACTCGGGACATGCGAATTGGTACACGACATGGTGATGAACTGAAAGGGTATCTTTAGTAGAGAAAGGAGGAAGAAAGTTTTCTTGTTTTGTGGTATAGTTTAACTGTGATTTTGTGTTAACTACTAATAGATTAGCTTTGATAGGGCATACCCAGCACCGCTTTCGCCCTAGTAAGGCCGTGTTATTCTTTGAAGACACCAACAAGCTAACCCATACCTGATATCTCACAGTCATTCAGGCACCACGCTCCTCTGCAAATGGGCTGGTAGGTGAGGCAGCCCATAAAGCATCTGGTAGAAGTTCAACATATATGCAAATTAAATAGCAACCATGAATGCTAAAAATCTAGAGCATCCCAATTCTTCTATTTTGCTGTGGTATCGAGACGATCCGGGTGCTGAACGAGCCGGGCCAACAAATGCTCAAATATGCACTCTTTCTTTGCAAGCTTTAATTCTGAACGATAAGAAAGTATGAAGAAATTCAGAGAAATATTTGAAAGGAAGTTAAAGAAGGCTAAGACTTATATTAAACCTAAAGCTGATTTATAAGCTTTATAATCTTATTATAATTATGTGTGTTTTATTATTATTATTATTATTATTATTATTATTATTATTATTATTATTATTATTATTATTATTATTATTATTATTATTATTATTATTATTGTGTGTGTGTTATTATTATTATTATAATTATTAATTACATTATATTTTTGTGTGTGTAGTGTGTGTGTGTGTGTGTGTGTGTGTGTATTATTATTATTATTATTATTATATATATATATATTATGATATTACTATTATTATTATTATTATTATTATTATTATTATTATTATTATTATTATTATTATTATTATTATTATTATTATCATTATTATTATTATTATTATTATTATTATTATTATTATTATTATTATTATTAATTATTATTATTATTATAATGCTCATAATCATTTCCATTATTATTATTAAAAAAAATAAACCTGTGATTATTATTATATTATTTTAATTGAAGTTGTGTTTTTTGTGTATGTGTGTGTGTGTGTATTATTGTGTGTGTGTGTATTATTATTATTATTATTAT
>JABUQX010111422.1:0-25000 GCA_015478945.1 Trachelipus rathkii | reverse complement strand
CATAAACCTTACCAAGATTACTCGGTCAGCGCAGTGAACTCATTTCTATCTACCAGATCTAGCGAACCACCTCCAATACCAGATGACCGCCTTTCAAGCAGAGATTTGGTTGGATTATCCAGTCAAATTACTGAATTGAACTAGAAGTTCGACTTCCTCGCCTCTCAGTGAATCAAATGGAGCTACGAATGTCTCGTAGTGATGATGGCTGGAACAGAGGGATTTTCTCCCTGCAGGCTATCACCTTCAGGATTTCCGAAATATTTCATGTTCCGTGAAAAGTCAACCAGGTGTCAAGGAGGAACCTGTAAAATGACACATATGGTGGCAAAACATCATGACAGAACCCAAATGGACAACATTCCTTACCATCACACAGGAAAACTAAATATAGGGGTGGAGTTATGTCCCTGTACAAAAAAAAATCGCTTTAACCCTCTGGTAACAAGAAGAATTTTTAAGTATAAAAATACTATTCAAACAATATAATGACTAGAGGAGGAAAGCTACCCCCATTAAATTCTAATGATAAATAAATACAAAAATGTAAATAAAAATTTTGGTACAATTTTTCATGCTGATAAAAATGATGGTAATAATATCAATATTCAAGTCCATTCGAGTGAATTTGCACCAATGTCTGAAAACCATCAGATTTACGAGGAAGAACATCTCAGTCTAGTGAAAATGAATCTTAGTAGAGGGAAAAATTGTGTTCCCTAGGTAATAGTGTTAATTAAGGGTAAGGATATGCATTATTAAGTTAGCGAAAAGTCAGCTATTGGACTGAAACCTATAGCTCTTGGCCAAAATACTGCGATGCTGGTTGAAAATGCAGATTCTTACAATGGTGTCGCGTTTTCCAAATTTATAAATATTTTAAATGTACGTCCATGCAAATCTTTATCATTTAATCGTCTCTTCCGTATTTATGATGCTAATTCTAAGGAATTATTTATCCACGATACAGGAAGTTCATTTTCTTTAATAAAGGCTCATGCAGAGGAAAAGAAAGATCCTATTGTCTTTCTTACAGCTACTAATGGAAGACAGATTAACATTTATGAGTATATAACTAAAAAAGTAAATTTTCTGTTAAAAAGGAATATGAGAGTAGTATCTGACCAGTTTGACCGTGGCAGCCGATTTCTCAAAAAGTATAAGAGATATAGGTCTGAAACTTGGAATATAATCTATATATGGGTTAAGCTCGAAACACGAGGTAAAATTTCCAAGTCGGGATGGGTTGTATATAGAGGGGGATCCGGGGGTGGGACGCAATATTGCGGCTGACGCCATGTTGTTGCGGGGATCGAGCGAGCGAGGATTAGGCACAAATCGAACACCTTGGAGAGGTCAGGACAGACCGAAGGTCTTTCTGACCGACAAAGCACAGCGAAGGTCTGTGTTTGGGTCTGTTTTATTTTTTATTATATTATTATTACGTTATTTAAAGTACCGAAGGGAGACTGTCTGAGTTGTTTTTTAACCCTTCTTGCGTCTCCTTAGCACCTTCCTTGCAGAGCGCGTGAGCGCCCGCCACCGCATCGCACCGCACCGCACCGCACCGCGCATTGCTCCGTCTTTCACCACGCTCTGCTAGAGTTTGAGGCATGGATCTCTGTCAACTTGGTACCTCGTATTGGGGATAACGTAAGTCGATTGTTAACGAATGTTACGTCCCAAGGGTCCTCCCCCAAAAGGGACCCACCCCCCTAAAAAATTAAAAAATTTATCGTATAAAGAAAATTTGTGAGAGGATTCAGAGGTGAATTTCTAGAAAAATGGATTGGATTCTTGAGGGAGTGTGGCTCCGGCACCGGGTGCGAGCCACCGGTGTCGAGTAATAAAACATTCGTATAAAACATACATATTTGTGTGCTTCTATTATGTATTGGATTTGATATTTTACGAAAATATGGGTTTCAGAAACATCAAGAAAAAAATAAATAAAAAAATAAATAAATGAAATATATTAAATAAAGAAAACTTTCTTATTCTTTTTGTTTATAACTTACAATTTTACGTTTTAACCCCACCCCCCCCTTTAAAAAATCCCCAGGTTAAATCTAGTAAATCAAGACACGCATCCCTACCATCGCTACCATTCCGTCCATGTCCAGTGTAGAATAATCTATTGATCTATTGATCGTCCCTGATTAAGATCAAATTTTTTCTAAAAGTTATCATGCTGTTACATACCCATAAAAAATACAGTACAATCAGTAAAGTCAACGACACCACCAGCCGAGCCAGTCCTGCCACCCTCACTGTCCAGTTAGGTTGATCTATTGATCGATTGGATTCAAGTCATATTTTTTTACTGAAAATTATCATGTGTTTACAGTACCATTGAAATCAGTAAAATGCAGTTAAATCAACCACCATCGCAGCCACCATTCCTGCCACCTCCTGTCCAAGCTTGTGATCTATTGAATCAATAATATATATACAAATTTCATATTTTTTACTTAAAATAATAATAACGTTTTATTTAGTTCCATAAAAACAGTTTTTATAACCCTGTAGCTTATCTAATGCAACCAATGCCTGGACCCTCTCTCCATTCCTTGAACTATTGATCTATTGATCTTTTTGAATTAAGTCATTTTTTCGTAAAATTGTAGCGCTTTACATACCATTAAAGCAGTAAATCAGCAGTAAATCAAACCACCAACCATCCACCATCCTGTCACCCTCCTGTCCATCCTTGAACTATTGAACTATTGATCTATTTATTCAAGTCAAATTTTTTACTAAAATGTCATGGTTTTACATACCCCTAAAGCAGTAAAATCAGTAAAATCAAACCACCATCCATCCACCTCCTGTCACCTCTCCGTTCCATCCTTGAACTATTTGAATCTAATTGAGCATATTATTCAAGTCACATTTCGAGTATCTATTTGATAAAAACATGAAATACAAATCAAGTTCTTTATACAAAGACCAATCAATATATGCTGACGTAAAGTTTTCACATACTAAAGCTTACTTAGCATCATCTGAACTATGAATAGTAACCCACAACGACAAACCAAACACATCTTAAACAGGAATAAAACTGGTAAACATTAACAAAGTTTCACACTTAACAACAACAGTAACTAACTAAACATCCAAAAACGTAACTTATTCACACGTTGTCAAGCATATCTCTAACAAATTAACGTTAATTTTTACATTAACAAGGTGATATTTAACAAAAATTTACCATACCTTGTCTAATTATCATAAAAGAGCAGCGAAAGTATGCAACGTAACAAAGTTTTTTCCCTTAATAAAGCGCAACATGCATCACCAGAACTAAGGAATAATAATAGTACAATGACAAAACTTGGACACATCTTAAGCGAAGAATAAACTACCAACATTAACAAAGGTCCAAACTTATCAACAGTAAAGTGACCAACTAACAAGACATACAAAACATAATTCCATTCGCGCTTTATCAAACATATCTCCAACATAGTAATTATTTAACAAAAAAAATAAAAAACTTAGACAACCTTACCTAACCAGCATAATACCTCATGTTAAAAGAAAAACAAAAGTAAATTTTTACTCTCTGTTAAAAGCTAAACTATGACATACGTACTTAGACACCACGACAACCAGACGAATAACAGTATCATTAACAACTAGTCGATAAAACGAAACATACGAGGAAAGTACAACAAGTTTTCAATTTGTTTATAACATATAATTTTACAATATGAAGAACGAGGGCTAATAGGACTTCTTAAAAACTTGGTAGTACATAAAAACATAAGTTTCTTTTAAAAATATTAATTCATCTAATCAGGACATGAGATTCAACATAACCTTGGAAGTTCTAGAGTATCTCTCTAGAAGGATTCAAACACCCTTTGAAAGGATGCAAGTTTAATTATCGCTTACTGCCCTAAAACCATCTTGTCAGCAATATTGTTGATTCAGCAGCACTCATTCTCTCATACAAGAGAAGAAGTAAAACTCATCCAAGCTGAATATCAAAGGCACTCCCGTATACTGCATTATACGGGAAACACATGGTTTCGGTGTAATTCATCGAAGCATTAGCACTGGCTATATGTATTAAGTCGATCGAGATGTCAACCTCGATTAAGATGCGATGTTAATTCATTTTTTTTATTTTCATCAGTTCGATTGTGTTTTGAAATGTTCGGGAACTGTGAAACCTATACATGTACGGTGATCCCACTCAATCGATGCGTTTCCAGTAGTTGCGTACATCAAGGGTTTTGATATCGTCACACGGGGAGAGCACAACGTCTATTCTATGTAGAACCACCTACGCTGTCTTTCCCAGTTAGATATTTATACTATGCCGTTAGATCCATCGGTAAAACACTTATCCTCTACGCCTGCTGTGCGATGTCGATAATCTTGCATGAATCCATCCAGACAAAACGGAATAAAGGTCTATTATTTGACTCGTCTGGCAGGAATACAAGCAACGTAGCGATCGCCTTGTTCGGTTACGCATTAGAATATAAATGACTCTGGCGGCGGACGTGAACGGACATCAACAAACAATGTGAGAGATGCGGGGGATGTCATCGATTCAAGCACAGCCGAAAAATAGTCCTACTGTAGAAAAGTAGGTGTCATAAACAGATAACGTAATAAAGGTCATTTGAGATTCTTTCCTTTCAACAATCAGAAGAAAGTAATACAAGAATAACAACGCACGAACGACCCATATCAGTTCAAAAGTGGTATATATTCTCCGTTAGATAAAAACAACACATAACAATAACAGGTTCAACTATGTTAATCTAAGTATACAAGGAGATCTATACCACCGAAATTGACATGAATGGCTTAGGTCGAAAAACAAAAACAAAAAAAAGAAAGATAGATTATAATAATAATAACAATAATAATAAATAATATAATAATAATAATGAATATAACTAATAATAATATAATAATAATAATAATAATAATAGATTAATAATAATAATAATAATAATAATAAAAATATAATAATAATAATAATAATAATATAATAATAATAATAATCCAAGGTAATCACATACATATAGTTTTACATAGGCTTAAGATCTATAAAAAAAACGCTAAATCTTTACACTAAAAACGCAATTCATTTTCGTCGCTTATAATCTAAGATATTTTTGTCCTTCACGATACCATCATTTGATGTAACATATGGTAAAGAAGTTCAACGTTCCAGACACTAAAATGATTGGTTTACTAAGATAGATCGTTAGTACAGCACTTCGGACACATGTTTTCTAAAATTAGATAGGATTAATCTGTACATCTATAGAATTTAAAAACGTTCAAATATAATTCTCAGAATCATGCAATCAGCGTTTTCTGGAAGTGCGTAATATTCTTGATTAGCGATCTCATGTAACGTGCAACACAGATGACATAATTAGACGCATTTCCGATTTTTAGCTTTGGTTATTTTACATTGCACTGCATACCTCCGATAGATATTTTAGTTGTTTTAATCCAGAAATATAGATTCTACGAGCTGTAGGTTTAAATAAGCCTGTGTCATTACACATCTTGCATACTCGAACCTCCATTCGGTGTGAAATTATATCCTTAGAAAAAGAGATAGTAAGATGACTGACTTTATGACATCCTCTTCTGGCAATAATCGTTTTCGGCGAGTCTACTAAAACTTCGGTAGAGTTAGAGTACACCTAAACCCATTCTGCAGCGTGACGACATATACAGAGTCAGTTCAATCGGGTACTCAATTAAAAAAACGCTGTTACTATGGTATACAGATTGGATTAATACACGATGAAAAAATCAAAACCATACGGGGTTTCTTTTTATATAATATGGAAACCGCACACCCAGCGTGGATCTGTTACCCTTGAATATGTTTTGTATAGAGCGTATATCTGTAAAGACGCATACAGATTGCCCACCTTAGGAAAATAGAACACTTCTTTTAAACGAATCACAACTCCTAATGCTTTCAAGTCCACAACGATTATGACGTTAAAACAAGCCCCATGAGAAAAAGATATTATCAAAATTAAGGAGACAAAACACAAGCCTGCCTCACTTCTAACCTGTTTTTTACAGATGTACATTCACTTTAGCCTTACGCTCCGTTCGTTTTATGTTTGTATTGTATTTTGTGTTTCATTCAAAGCTATCACATTGGCAAACTAATAAACGCTAAATGGTGGAACTATAACATAAAGCATTATCTAACTACGAATGAAACACTTTTCACATTGAACAAAGTTCATATCATCTACGGGCGAAATTCCCTACTTATCAAGGTAAAGTAGCTAATAGGGTCATACAATACCCGATATGTTCCCACTTTCCCGCATATCAGAACAGGTAAAAGACGTATTATCTAACAAAATCCCTTAAAAGAGGACCAAATCTATCAAAGATACCAGCATCTTGACTTGAACTATGGACACTTCATTCATCAAAGTGTCACTCTTTTCGAGTATAACAACAGTTGAACTATGAATAAACGTAGACATTAGCAAAATTATCGGGTAAACCTAAACTATTACTCAACAAAAGTCTAAACTAGGCTACCGTATCTAACACATCAATCGTCAGTAGTACAGCAGTAATAGTCTACGAAAACTCATATTTACTTCTAACAAATCAGTTTATTTCACACAGATCAGTAGTAATATTTAAAGAATCGTACCTAACTTAGCGAATAACAGCTGTCATTATCAAGAGTATCCAAAACACACACAATCACCTCCCGAGAGAAAAAGCCCAATGGGATGCGCCCTTGAAAGGGTGTTGAATCCTGAGAGGGGGATCACCCGAAGGGTGTAAGCGGGCATACCCCTCCGAAGGAGGGTAAGGGCCTCAGCGTTTCGGGCTAGGCCTAAAAACCCGTTACACCCCTTCAGGGGTGGTATTCCGTAAGTAGATAATGTTATTGTCTTCAGTTGTCCGAATTACGTTTATAATAGTTTGCCAACATGTAATTAGCTGTGAATGGAAACACGAAATACAAATACCAAAGCATAAAACGAACGGAGCGTAAGGCCTAAAAGTGAGTGTAATCATGTAAAAACGGTTTAGCTTTCCTGTTAGGCTTGTGTTTGTCTCCTTAATTTTATAATATTTCGTTTTAAAGGTAGGCTTGTTTTAACGTCATAATCGTTGTGAACTTGAAAGCATTAGGAGGGTGTCTGGATTTCCCGTCTTTGTAAATAAAAATAAAGAACACGGCTGGATCGGAGCGGGGCCGGATTCTCGCTATTAGTATCAATATGGTCATCAGATAGGTGGCAAGAGAGGGAAAAATTTTTTATTTGCATGATAGGACGGGCCCAGGCAAGCGTGTCTATCTTCAGAGAGCAGCCCGTAGCTAGTGCCACTCACTACGCACGGAATCATCTATCTGCAAGGGGGAGTGAAAGGTGGCGAAACGGGTTGATTACAAAAGATCCCTGGCAGAGGTGTGTGCGTAATATCAGATCACTTAGTATAAAAGCCAGTAAACAGCCGTGTGATATCCTCGATGTTTCTGAGGTGCACCGGATAGTAGTTAATTCACTGCTAGCGTATTAGTCATGCCGTAGTAACATGGGCGAGTGATATGTTTGGATTTGGCAAGAGTGTAAAATGGTGTGATTTAGAAAATGAGAGAAGAAGAACGGGTCTAGAAAGGCATTAACATGGGAAAAACAGTGAGGCGTAGCCGAGGGAGCCCCGAGCGAGCATCGGAGAGCTTTTAGCTCATGTGGGCGTAAAGGGTGTGTAGTGGAAATTTGTCGTCACGCCAGTGCAGAACGGCCGAGACCCAAATTCAGGGGTTCCCAGACCCGGTAGGTCGTGCATAACTTCTTTACCGAAAAAGTGCGCTCTAGTTAGCAGAAACTGCACGAAGATAATATTGCGCAGATGGAGGGGATGGTGACATACTTAAAGTTCAGTCATGCTTAACTATGCTCTTTTTCTAGTGAATATAAGTGGTTTCACACCGAGATGAGGAAGTATCGGGAAGGGGGAAGGGGGTTTATTGGGGGAGGGGGAAGATGAATGTTGTAAAATTGGACAGCAGCCACTGTATTGTAAAAAGCCTACAGCTCGTAGCATCTATATTTCGTGGTATTTAAACAGATAAATACTATCTATCGGAGAGCTTTGCGATGGAAAAGTGTTAATTGAACGCCCAAAGCAAACTAAAGAAATTCGAGGAATGCTGTCGGATTCCGATGATACCAGTTACTTATTGTAACTGTTGCACATGCCGGTAACGGATGGTGGGGGTGGGTATCAGGGAATAAGTACGCAATTGTCAGAAATAAAACGTGCTGAGTGATGATTCTTTTGAGAAATATCAAAGAGTTGATACCGTGTGCAATCTTAAATTCTATAGAGTGTGGACAGAAAACTCGTCAATATACTATTTTAGGAGAGTGGACTAATGGCAAGAAAGTCCGAAATGCTGGTCTAAACACATTAAGCTAGATTCAGATCTAACTCGTAAAACAAAGTGTAAGGTACTGAGACGTGAAGGGTTTTACAGATTATGCACCTCAATGATAGGGTATCTGATGAGAGAATGAAAAGAAATATCTTAGACGGATATAACGACGAAAATGATGTTTTCAGTAAAGATTAGCTCCGATTTTTCCTCGCTTGATCTTAAGGCCGTGTATGTAAAAACTATATGTTAATGTGGGATAATGGTGAATATGAACCATTGATCTATTATTTATTATTCTTATCTCAGGGAATGGGGCCAGAGTGGAGAAAGGACACGGGTGTCGAGGCGGTGCAGGGCCGGCGAGTGTATTGATGTATAATGAGTTATTAATTATTCATTATTATTGATGTAATTATTATTTATATTGGAGGAAGTATGGATTAAGTAATGAGATTAGACATATTATCTTATTCTTTTTGTTAGTTGGTTAGTTTTGTCTTACGTAAGGGCTGACTTTGACAGTTGCGGAAAATTGGGGCAGAGTGAAGCCGGGGTATAGATGACTCTGTATACTGATTAACAGCTTACCATCAGTGTGAAAACCACTGTTTATGTATATTGCGTTAGGGTAAATGGGTTGAAAATGTTTGATCTAAGCAAGGGGTAAAGAGAGATGAATTACTAACCCCTTTATATAAAACTTGACCATGGTATATTCGTGCCAGTTTCTATTCTTGTCTATATTCTGTTCTTGGCGTGAGTTGAGTTATAGAAAGGAGTATGGAAACAGATCGAATACTCAATACGGCTTAAGGGAGGTGTAGTATGTTTATACCAGAGTCTATTTCTTCGAGTAGGATATTACTGCGCTTGTGCTGATTGACGATACATCTCCCCGCATGGCTCCACATCTGTTCGGTGTTGGATATCTTCACGCAGGACTTTTCGTTATTCCTAACGATGCTGCTTTCATTTATTTTAATCGCTAAAACCGAACTGGCGAGTCTGCTACTGGCTTGTTTATTCCTTGCCAGGAGAGTTCAAAATATAGACCTTTCATTCGGTTTGTTGCTGATGGGAGTCATCAAGACTTATCGGACATCGCAGCAGCGAATGGGTAGGGGAGGAAAGGTGTTTGTATCCGGATGGATAAACGCCATATGTAAAATATCTGAAGACTGAAGACAGCGTAAGTGGCGTTCGTAATAGATAGACGTTGTTGCTCTACGTTCGGTGTGAAACGATGTTGAAAGGAGCCTTCTTGATGTGACAGCAAGACTACTGGAAACCCATCGATTTGTGGGACGCTTCTACCGTACTGTATTAGGTTTCACCTTCCGAGCAGCGTTTCTAAGTAAATTATTTGGATATAAAATTAAAAATGCACCATTAACATCAGCCAAATCTTAGACGAAGGTGAACAACTCGGATGACTAAATACGGTATAATAGCTCCGAGCGTGTAGATCTATGATAATTTACACCGAAAACATGTGTGTTGCCCGGTATAATGCACGTAAATACACGGAGGAAGAAATGCTTCCGAGCCTAATAAACATATCAGCATTGGATGAGTTTACTTCGTCTCTATGACTGAAGAGAATAGAGTGCTGCATTAGGGGCGATCATAAGATAGACTGAGAGAGATGGTTTAGTGTGGTGAAGGCACTTTATACTACATGCCATTTTAACGAAAGAAGGTGTTGAATCTTTAGAGACGATATGATAGAGAACTTACCCGAAGAGTTATGTTGATCCACTATCTTGCGGATGTAGATGAGAAATAAATATATTTAAAAAAAACCTGATGTTTTTATGTATTTAGTTATGTGTTTTAATGTATTTTATTATAACGCGGCTTTATTTTATTCAGGATAATGATTAAAAATTTTGGCACAAATCTATAATAAAGGGAACATTTTTTGACTTGCACGTACGTGAATGTGTTCGTGTTATTGGAGCTAGGTATGGTGTTAATTGTATGCTGTACTTCGTCTGCACGTTGTCGAATGTGTTAACGTACGTGAGATTTCATAGTCTTAGCTTACAGAAGAGGCGTAGAAGGAACTTTACGTTTGATGTAGTCTTATCCCATGTAGGCTATAGATGAGTGCTGGTTTATCCATTCGGGTAGAACTGGTGTGAGAGTTGCTTTAAGGCATATTTTGTTTGATTTTTTCTGTCCTTTTGTTTAAATATGTACTGCATGTTGGAGAAGATCGGTTTGGAGATGAAGAGCGGCGATGGATTTATGTGTTTGATAGATGTCTTGTTAGGATTACTGTCTTTACTGTTGATTATAATAAGGTTTTGGACTTTGTTATTGTTGTGGTAGATTTGTTCTGCTTTAGATGTGTCATATAGTTTGTAGGTTGGATTATTATATAGATAAATCTTATTTACTGGAGGAATGCTAGTTGGTCGGGTATATAATGGGAAAAGAAACAGACTTTGTAGGACAGGCTTAGCCATATACTTTCGTCTGCTTCTGTAATGATTAATTAAGCACAAGCGTATGTATGGTAAATTTTGGTAAAGATATCACCATTGCATGGAAAGTAAGAGCATTTAACATTGATTATGTAGAATGCTTTGAAGCCAAACGTGTGAGTAAGTTACCGGTTTTGGATGTGTTAATGTTAGTGACTTACGTTGTTAAGTGTGAAAACTTTGTTAATGTAACAGTTTCATGTCCTTTAAGAGGGGTGTTTAGGGTTTGTCGTTAGTGGGTATATTTCATAGATTCAGATGAGGGCTAAGTAAGCTTTAGTACGTGTGGAAAACAATTTGTTAGCGTTCAGAAGCAATATGTGAGTTGATGCGATTGTACTAGACAAGGAACTTAGATTAATGTCGTTCGGTTTAATACACAAGATGATACTCGAAAATGTAGGGACTTTGAAGTCAAGGTAGGAATCAGAAATAGAATCCCATAGTATCGAAGGGGAAATGGAAACAGATAAGAAATGAGAGAAAGAATAAAGCAAAGGAAACGAAAACGGTGGAAGCGGGTGACGAGAAGATGGGCACGGTGAGAGACAGGGATGTGATGGATTGTGGTTTGAAAGTTTAAGCTGACTTTACTGCATTTAGCGCGATATTGAAAACGTAACAATTTTAGTAAAAATATGAACTGAAATCAATAGACAATAGATCAATAGTTCCCAAAATAGATAAACAGGAGGAGTGACAGGAATGGTGGATGTTGGTGGTTTATTACTTGATTTTACTGCGATGTCATGAAAAACGCTACAATTTTAGTAAAAAAATATGACTTGAATTCAATGACAAGTAATGCAAATAGTTCAAGATGGACATGATAGAAGCAAAAGGCGTGACAGGATGCTGACATGGTGATCGGTTGATTAACTGATTTGACTGTTATATTGCGTATGGGTAAAATTCGTTAAAATTTTAGTAATAAATATGACTTGACATCATAGGATCAATAGCAATTTCACAAGCAGACAGGGGAGTGGTGGCAGGATGGTAGGGCTGCGAGATGTGGTTCTGATTTACTAATTTAACTGTTTTATGGTCTATGTTTAAAACATGATAAAATTTTAGTAAAATCAAAAATTGACTTGAAATCAATAGAATCATAGAGATCACAACTGACAGGACGGGTTTGGCAGGGATGGTGGCCGGATGGTGGTTATGAGGAATTACCTGGGATTTTACTGATATATTGCGTATGTAAACATTGATAAATTTTAGTAAAATGAAATTAGATCTATCAACAAGAAACAATAGGGATCATACGATCACAAACTGAACACGGAGGATGGATAGGAATGGGTGGTTGGCTGGTGTCTTGATTTAGCTGGATCTTACTGATTTAGCGTATGTAAAACGTTACAATTTGTAAGTTACTAATAATTAATGATAAGAAATTTATATTATTTATATAGCCTTTAATTACTTGTTAGTAATAATTTGTTATCTTGTGTTTTTGTTTCATTTTTTTTTTTGTATCTTGATGGTTCTGAAAGCGCTTTTTTCGAAAATCGTACAGATCCAATAACCATAACATAAGCACACCAATATCTGTTGTTATCAAATGTTCTATATCGACACCGCAGTGGCTCCAGCAACCGAGTGCCGGAACCCAAAAACCCTCAGAATCCAATACCTGATCTTTCAGAAAGTACACTCTGAACCCTACTCCACCCAATTAGTCAGCGTATATCTACGATTCAATTCTAAATTTATATGGGGTGTGGAGAGGTCCCTTTGGGGAGGACCCTGTGGGGATGCTAACATCGTTAACAATGAGCTTACGTTATCCCCAAACGGGGTACCGAAGTTTGACAGAGATACCATTTCTCAAACTCTAGCCAGAGCGTGGTGAAAGAGCGGAGAAATGCGGGTGCGGTTCGAGTGCGATGCGGAAAAGCGGCGATATGCCAAGTCCCGGAAGGAGGCGCTAGAAGGGAGAGCGGCAGAAGGTGGGTTAACAAACACAGACTCGAAATGATTGGCGGTCGAGGGTACAGCTCTTCGAGCGTCAATCATAATAATTAGATAAAAAAATATCCAAACAGACAAACAAATCAAACAGACAAACACAGACATTCGGTCTGTGTCTGTCGGCCAGCCAGACCTTCGGTCTGTCTGACTCCAGGTGTTCGATTTAGGCGCCTAATCTCGATCGCTCATGATCAACCCGCAACAAGGCGTAAGGCAAGATCTGCCGTCTGACCCTCGGGCTACCCCCTCGATTATTAGCACTACTAGATGACTTGAAATTACCCTGTTTCGAGCTTAAACCCATACATAGATTATATTCCAAGTTTTCAGACCTATATCTCGTTTATACTTTACCAGAAATCGTGCCTTGCACGGTCAAACTGTCAGATACTACTTAGAGCATGCAAGTTTTAATAGGACTAATTTGTAACTATGATAGAATATAAGGAACGTAGATTTTTTTTGAAAATACTACTGAATTCTTTACTAAGTTAATAGGAATAGGCAAAATTATAGATGCTTGTATTGGAGGTTTATACTTCTGCAGGCATTCAAAGAGAATGATCTGAAGAGCTTGTCCACATAATGGCCCGATTTAAATTATGTAAAATTTTAACTCCTAGTCTCCTAAACTTCATTTTACGCCTTTTTCTTTTAGACTGCATCTATTACAGCGTATATTTGAAAATATCATACTTGACGTAATTTAATTTTTTAAAGTAATTACTAGCAATAGAAGAATAAGTAGGATAAATATACGTAATGAATAAATGAGAATCATAGTAATAATAAATAATAATAATAATACCAATAGATAATAAATCAATAATAATAAATCACATAACATAATAATGAATAATTAATGAATAACATAAATAATAAATAATATAATAATCATATATATAATAATAATGAATAAATAATAGATCAATAAAATAAATATAATAATATAAGTAATAATGAATAAATAATAATAAATAAAAATGAATAATAAGATTATAATCATAATAATCATCCTGTTATTTTATGCGAAAACATGCTCTTAGAAAATATGCTGTTATAGAGGAGTAATTTAATATGAAATAATAATAATCATTTAATAATAATGAACTTGTAAAAACAATTGTTTATAATAAAAATTTCTTCGGGGTAATTATCAGAAACAAATGTTCTCTTACGAGTGGATAAAGAAGTTTTATATCAATAGAACGATGTGCTGTGTAACAAAATAATGCAGGGATAAAGAGTGATTCCAGTAGTAAAAGAAGCGTCAGCAAAGTGTTCCAAGAATTTCTCCTTTACCACCGCTGAAGAAAAATTTCTTAAAAGAGAATTGAATTCATGTCAAGATTTCAAGTAATGGGTATCCCCTAGGTAAGTACATTAAAAGCGCAGAATCCCTATTCGTAATTATGATAAGGGCAAAGAAAAAAAGGCAAGGTTAAAAATACCGAAGAGTTTTCTCCCTAAGCACTCACCTTGGCATTTCAAAAATTATATCAGTGCTCTCAAAACCCTGTAGAAAATTCCGAATAGTGACAGACGTTAGCAAACTTACACAGAACAAGCAGATAGAGACAACTGCAAGTTTATCACACTTAATGACTTTGACCAATCCTACTCCACTGTTGCAAGTATTTTTAAGCTTAAGATTAAAAAAGGCATACCTATTAATCTTAAATATCACACCACAAGAATGGTCGAACAAGTAATTAGGATTAAACACCCATTTTTGCATTAATTCTGAATCTAATAACATCTGCAGAAGGTTTCATTCATTGCCTAGTTAGTTTAACAATTATATTTCTTAAATTCTTTCTAAAATTCTAACATTTTTAGTTATATCGCATTGATGATATCCTCATCGCTACTCCTACTCATGATGAGCACATAAAGATTTTAGAAATGGTTATTAACAGTTAATAACTGTTAATATGGAGACAGTGCAGATAAGTGACCAAATTGGACATCTCGGCGTTGCCTATTCAGGTTTGATGTGTAAACCGAAGTTCATAACTACCTAATCAGGATTAAAAAACAGCGGATTATGAATATTCTAAAACCCAAGTACTATTAAAGATCTGCGCTTATTCAAAGGTTGGTACTTAAATTATTTTACGATCTCTCTTCGCTGGAATTATTGAATATATTTCTCTTTCCAAAAGGTGTGCCATTACTCTTCCATGCAGAGTGAGAGATGGAATCCTGAGTAGAAGAAGCTTATAAGAGGGTCAAAAAATGAGGCTCTCAAAAATGAAATAACCTTTGGGTTTTTTCAGTAATGTCCAGAAATATTCCATATTTCATTATGCTAGTCAGACAGTTTTCCGATGGCGTAGGAGTTTCTATAGAAATATGAAAACAGTTTTCACTGGAATGACTTAACAGTTATTTGGTTGAATCCTATATCGAAATGGGGTGCCAGTATATACTCTATACAGGCAAGGAAACTCCTTGCTTGTGGTTAAAACACTAAAAATCCTTCACATAGCAAATGGGGCAGCCGATACCTAACTTCTTGTGCTGAACATGATTTGACTGTATGATTTGTCATATTAAATCTGAAGAAAATATTCTTACAGATTTTCTGAGTAGAATTCCAGCTCAGAGACCCGATGAATGGCCATCGAATTTGCCCACTCCTTCCACTACTGAGGACAAGATAAGGAAAGACTTCAGCAACAAGCTCCTCTCTCCAACTTGGAGATCCACAATCCGAAGCAGAAGTTGCTCCGGAAGTATCCACGGTGAAATCGTGGTTACATCAAATTTTCTACCTTCAATTCTTTCTGTTATGCGCTTGCATCAACTTTCAATATTTCCGCCAATGAAGAATTTAAACTATTTCAGTGCAACATTGACTACAAAGAACTGCAAGCAGCACAAGAAACTGATGTAAAACTTCAGAAATATTTAAATAACTAAGAAAATACTAGCCTTAAGCTTACTAAAAGGCTCTGCTATTATTAGAATGACTTGGTCTCTCTCTAGTCGTTGATGAATCTAATCTACTTTCACCCCGTGCTTTTGTTCCTTAATCCTTTATTTTTTCTATTATTTCTTATTCTCACTCCCTAGGACATTTTGGTGTTAAGAAAACTCTAGAATCTTCTAGAAAGCACTTTGCATGAAAAAAATGTCAAAACATGAAAAGAAATTTGTACTTAGTTGTGATGTGTGTCAGATGTCTAAATGTTTTCGCAAAATTAGCCCTCCATGTGAATCTTATAGGCCAATATCGGCCAAATTTAAGGTTGTCCATATTGTCATTCTTAAAATGCCTCAATGCAAAAAAAAAAAATGATTGATAGGTTCTCACGTTATCTCTTTACTTTCCTCTGGAAAACTTAGAAACCTCTACCATAGTGGCGATAATTACTAGAGAATTTCTGCCCGTAGCTGGTGTCGTGGGAACTTACGTTTCTGATCGTGGAACGCAGTTTACGTCGGAATTATCCAAGAATGTATGTGAGGAGCTAGGATCCCTGAATAAATTTACCTCAGCCTATACTCCAGGAGTAATGGCCTCATCGAGAACTTTCATAACATGTTGTTGAGATCTTTGCGAGCCATGCTGTCGGATGGGTTGGAAGATGTGAGGTATTATTGGCTAGATGTTCTTCCCATTGTGTTATTGTGTCTACGTACTTGAACTGAAGGAATCACCCCTGCCATCTTACTGATTGGTCAAAATCCAACTTTCTTTGGAGCCTTAATAGAGCATCTGGAGTCCTACTTTCCTATGCCCATGAAGATTTACGCTGAAAAACTAAAATTGTACTTAAGACTTCCTCCGTCTCCCCAAATTTTCTGCCAAGAACCCTCAAATATATGTGCCAAAGAGTCTGCAGAAAGAGAAATTTTTACTATTCAAAAGCCAACAGTACGGCAGAAGCAAACTAGAACCCTTATATCATGGACTCTATCCCATAATTAATTTATCTGGCAACATTGTATACATAAATAAGAATAATCAGGTACAATGTGAAAATTAAATTGATGTAAAACCATATTTCATGTTAACTAATGATTGCGATGAAATAGATGATTGATAAAATTTTAATAGTGCTAAAATATATATTCTAATGCCAGTATAACCTCGTGAAATAAAGATGAAACTTGTATGTAGCATGTTGATTACTTTTAAGGTATATTCATTTTGTTAGATTTGAGTTTCCTCTACCACTTGAAATTTCACTAAATCTTCTCTATCCTTCTAAAAATATGTTTTGTAAAAATGACTGGGCTGTTCAGGTGTGAATCTCCAAGAAAACTTTGAAATTCACTCTCCAAAATCACCACACGCAATAATGGGGTGAATGCGCTCTTGTAATAAGCTTAAAGACACTCCCTAAAATGGGTGCGCCAAGTGCACTCCTTTAGGCTTGAATATAACTTGTTTTTGAATTCTAAAAAGTTAAGTAAAGTACACATATTTATTCGAACCAAATTGACGTAAATGAAAGATCTCAAAGAGAGTAGTAATAATAAGAAAATGAATTAAATTAGTATAATGAAAGGTAAATTAAAAAATAAATATATAAATAATCAGAACAATTATTAATATTCTAAAGAAAATTGATAATAATAATACATCCACTAATAAAGTGTAATGGTAGATAATCAGATTCCATAATTTAAGGACATTATTTTCATTGGTATCTAGACTATTTAGCTAAAATATAATGATAGTAATAATTATAATAATGATAATAATCAATTTTGCGCTTAACACAGTAAGTAACCAAACACCGTAACAAACGTAGACCTAATTGCATCCACTTGTTTAACTCAAAGGCACGCATCTCCAAACATAAACTCAATGTTAAAGTTCATTACAATTAACATCGCTAATATAAACAAAACATTCTACCATAACCACTGCTGTCTAATGCATTCATACTGGACAACGAAATAGCCCTAAGCCTATTGTATCAATACAAATTTTTTATACATCAACCTATCGTAAATATGAACCGCAACAAATTCATCATAGCCCCTCGTCTAAAATATCATAAATCCTCAACGAATATATTGTCAACTATAAAAGTTTTTAACAACATAACCAAAATATACACAAATTCATTATCCTGAACGAATATAGAGTAATGAAATATAAAATAGAAGACTCTTTGCACACTACAAATCACAGTAAAAGCCTAAAAGATTTACTGAAATTCGTTAAAAAATCCCTAGTAAATCAGCATATAATGGCTGAAAATTCAAACCACATCAACCTGTCAAAG
The DNA here is from genome assembly GCA_015478945.1 of Trachelipus rathkii. Classification (NCBI taxonomy): domain Eukaryota; kingdom Metazoa; phylum Arthropoda; class Malacostraca; order Isopoda; family Trachelipodidae; genus Trachelipus; species Trachelipus rathkii. Next base: position 6,869 of record JABUQX010111422.1, on the reverse strand, counting down.
CAAGTGCCGGTGAGAGCCGCCACCCCATCCATCCCATGAACCTTTTCGCATCTGTTAATCCATAGTAGATTTCCATGTCGACATTTACGCAGTCATAGAAAAAATTGCCGGATAAACATCAACACAAAAAATCAAGTTCTTTATATATTCCTAACCAATATCGAATATAAATTGCTAACATAACAAGGTTTTCCCATTAATAAGCTAACATAACGATACCTCTGAACTTAAGAATATCCTAATCGTACAATACGACAAACTAACCACACGGTAGATTGGGACGACTGAGGTCAAGCCATACGTATCGAATAAAACTACTAAAACATGTAACAAACTTCACCTGCACTTAACAACAGCTAAAGAGTACCTCCGGGGTATACTACTTCATACACACACAACGTAACACTAATTCACAACTTTTTTTCAAAGCATGAGTCTCTAAATCACACATGTTAAATTTTACTTAATCATCGTAACATTTAACAAAAATTTAGGCATAACCCTGTCTAATCATCATACCGGCAAAACAGTTAAAAAGAGAATAAACAACCAACCATTCCGAATTTTTAGCATCAACTTCGTAATATTTAATCAAAAATTCATCACACCTAACGTACAGTATAAATGTCATGAATAAACCAATTGTATTAACGCCAATAATGCAATACATAACAAGTTTATACTCACAAACAATGATACCTATTTACTAAATATAGCCTAAACAAAATTTATCCTGACATATACATAAAAAGAAGCTCTCCTTCTGAAGTAAAATATCAACAGTAAAGCGTAAGCAGTTTATCTCGATTTTAAAGAGCAGTAAATCAGTAAAGATCAATAAATCAAAGACCAGCCGATCCGACCCTGCGGCTCCCGGGCTAAACCCACCCTATTCCCACACAAAAGTTTTAGCACTTAATCAAAGCTAAACCAATATCATAACGAAAGACCTAGAATACCTAATCGCTCTACAAATGCAAACCTACACAAACCTAGTAATGAATAACACCCGCTTCATCCTGAAAAATTCCCCTACTTTATACAAAAAGCGTAGAGACTGAGATGTTAAACAGGTCATAACAAATACTCGTATGTCGCCACTTTTGTCCCCCACATCATCAGCAAACAGGTGAGGGAATCGACGTAAATTCTTATCCAGATACCGTAACAAAGTGATCAATCTGATCAAAGAATACACGGACATAACTATGACTAGAGAGTGACAACATATCTATTCATCAAAAGTGTACACTTCGTCGTTTTCGAGTATAACATCAATTATGACTAGACAAAGGAAACGTAGTACATTCGCAAAATTCTCGAGGGCAATTCTAACACTTAAACTCAATCAAAAACTTAACCTAGGATCACGTATTCCTTACACATCATCATAAGTTATCAACAGTAGATCTTTCACATACTATCATTTCTCAAAGCAAAGAGTGTTAATTTCACACTGTCATAGTACATATTTCCACATAAACGTACGTCGTTAATTTTAATCGTTAAGTTTTCATTAACCAAGAGTATCCTAAGAAGCAACATCACCTCCCGAGAGAAAAACCCAAGGTGATGCACCCCTTGAAAGGGTGTTGAATCCAAGTAGAGAGGGGGATCACCACCTGAAGGGGTGTAAGCGGGCATTACCCCTGCGAAGGAGGGACAAAATACTGTATATGGCAAAAAATCATCAGACTCTTCTGTTTCACAAAGTGATCCATTGCTTTAGATACTCTGGGTTAATGAAAGCTGTTTATTCGTAATTAGGTACGTTTGTTAAATATTACTGTGACTGTGTGAAATTAACACTGATTTGTTAAGGAAATGATGAGTTTTGTAAAGTATTAATTACTATGACGATGATGTGTTAGAAACGTGAGCCTAGGTTAAGATTTTGTTGAGTAAGTTAGGTTTGCTCGAGAATTTTGCTAACATGTCTACGTTTATTCATGTTCAAAATGATCGCTTAATATTGAGACGAGTGACAACTTATTATATGTATGCTTTGGTTAAAATTTGTTTTGTATGACATATTATATACGTCTCGCGGATAATTAACTTTGGGAAAACTTGATTAAGAATGATTTTTTTATTCTTTACAAGCTTGAAATGAAAATTAATAATAAATCTATATTCCCGCTCTGTCACCGTAGCTGCTTAGACCGAGAGGTTGCTAAATAATTATTGTTAAATATTACAATGTTTAAAATCGGAGAGATTTAACATTGATATTCGTTAGAGACTACTGCCTTGAAAAAAGGGGGAATAGCTACGGTTTTGTAATGAAGTGTTAGGATACTTACTGTTGTTAAGTGGGCGGAGGTTTGTTAATGTTAAGTAGTTTATTCGTACGTATGGTAATGTTAGGTTTGTCGTTGTAAACTATTTATATTTCTTAGTTCAGGTTATGTTATTTAGCTTTATTATGTAAAAACTTGTTACGTTAGCATATATTCGATGGTTAGTATATAAAAAACTTATATTTTTTTTTTATGTTTGGTCGAAATGATACTCGAAATGATGACATGCAAATGCAAATAGCATCAATTAGAATCAATAAGGTCACATGGCTGGGGAGGGGTGGGAGGGGTTGACGGTTTGTTTAACTGATTTAGTACTGAATTACTGATTAAAATCAGTAAACTATTACAATTTACTATGATATTTATTCAAAGAACTTAAAAAATGAAAAGTTCGTAGAACTTTGTAATGTTTAGAGTTTTGTCGTTAAAGGGGCTCTGTTATGAATAATTTATGATCACAATGGCCTATCTGAATAGAAATTCTTTTTGTTAAATATACTACTGTGTCATGTAAAATAACGTTAATATGTTAAGAGCATATGCTTGGACAATGTCAGGAGGTTCGTAGTTTGTAATTAGAGTTATTGCTTTACTGGTTTAATTCAAAAGAACTTTATCTAATGAATAATTTTCAACTGAATAGAATACCGCGGTAAGTTCTGTTAAGTTGTAGTTGTTCCATTAGCTATTTCTTAGTTACATATGATGCTATGTTAGCTTTATTATGTGAAAAAAATGTTTCATTTGTAATTCTTTTCTGGTTGTATATATATAAAGAACTCATTTTTTGAGTGGCTATGGTTAATAAGTCCGCAACCCTACGCACATACCTCAAGATCATTTTATTTTTTTCTTGATTCGATGCCTCCTTTAAGAGTAGTCAAAAGCTGTTTGAAAACATCGACAGGTAATGATAAAGTAATATTCCACTTAATGATAAAGTAACTGTCACATTAATCACAGATTATATACATTTGTCTGCTACATTGTTTTAATAGGTACGTGTATAGGGGTGCACACTCAATCACACACTGCACACACAAAACATAAACACAAAAAAAAGGTTTTGTTCGACATAATTTACAACAAAAAAAATAAACTGATTTTCAGATTCGTGAAATGCACGAAATCGTCGTTACAAACCCACATGATTTAGGCTTTAAATAGACAGGAAAAATAGACTGTTTTTCTATTCGGTACAATGCAGTCGAGAATGTGTTACGTTTTGTACGCTATGAGGCCAGCTAGTACACCAAAATCTTCAAGTCGAGTATATTAGGACTTTAAAATTACTGCGAACAAGTAAAAATTAGGTTAATAGGTTTTCGTTAGTTAACATATTTACCAAACAAACCAATAACAGAAAATTATTAAATCTATATATGTTTTAACGAAACGTAATAACGACGTGTGTAGGTTATCGTTGTACATTATATCTTCAGTGGCATCATGGTTTATTATCTTTATTCTGGTATATGACATTACATAAGCTTTATTAAAAACATCAAAAAAGGGATTTTGTTTAACCGATATAGATTACACAGAAAACTTTGTTACGCTTTAGCATATATTCGACAGATTAAATAGCTATACAGAAAACTCGGACCCGATCGAGAATCACATGGTGTGAAAATAGTTTTGCATGACTGTTATGGCTTTAGGTTAGGGAATCGGGATAATAAGTAGAGTGTACACTCTTTGTGAAGCCACTTCTCGAAGTGTGATCGCACTTGATTAAACTGACACACACATGCTCAACATCCATATTCAGATCCAAAACATTAGTTTTGTAGATCTTAAAAGGGCCTGGGGAGGGGTCTTATGGAGTCGAGGGTTGATTTGAGGGAACTGGCTATTGATATTATACGTTTACTCGTCTTAGACTGCTGGAATGCCTGTATAAGCTTGTCGTGGAGAATGTGGACGGTTGGGCCTTGGTTAAAAATCATGCCGTCAAAAGGGCAGTGATACCACCGTATCGGACCATATTTTCGAAGTACAATTCTCCATTTCGGAAGGCTCTTACATACCTTTCCACCCGCCTCTCTGCCCCTCGGGTGATGTTCGTACCCGGCATGCCTTGCCTTGGACAGGAACCAAAGTCGACTCCCAAATCTTGCGTGAGTATCCCTGTCCCCCAAAAAAACCGGACTTGGAAGGACTAAGATTCGAAAGGGAGTGTGGTTGTTCCAGATACTTCGGACGGACCACCCATCATAGATATCCATCTAATCACAACATAGAACAGGGAGACGGGACAGGAGATAGTCTTCATCGATAAGCGCCGACATGGAGACCGACATGATCAGATATCACAGTCTTTCGGGGCTCCGGCGGGATCCTTCGCAGCCGTCCTCCACTGGCGGGAGGATGAGGGCGACCGTTGGTCAAGTAACATTTCAGATTGAGTTACGGTTTAGATGCTCGGACCGCCTCCACCATCGCGCCATCCCCCAACTGGAGGGAGGAAAGGCGGTGTAGGCCGTCAGTCGAGGAGGGCTCGAGGTGAAGTTTGAGATGCCTCGGACCACTCGGGGCTGCGTAATCGCTCCGGTCTCACTGGAAGGAGGCCGGACGACTTGTCTCGTTAGTCGGAGATCCTTTCGGTGTCTAGGTAAACTGAGGATTCAGAGTCTTCGACCTATACACCCTATGTCTTGCCCGGATTGGAAGAAGGAAAGGCGCTCCCTGGTGTCAAGGGAAGATCAGGCATCAACTCGTTGGGAAAATGAATGCTCTGCCCTAAAGGTGACACGACGATACCTGCCTGCGGGGCGGGAGTTCCGGAGGAAAAGGGAACGGTCCCAGATAATGTCCGCCCACGTTGGTCTTTCAGATGGTTAACGCAAAGACGGATTCGTATGACCCCCCTTATAATTTCCCCAGCATGTTCTGCCCTCCAAGATAATTCGACCGACGGACTCGTGTCATGTCCGGGTAAGGGTCTAATGAACGCGATGTCTTTCGGGTAAGCCTCTAGTGTGTCCAAATAAGCCAGGAATCCTAAATGTCGGAAGGCCAGGTTATCACACAAAGCTGTGGATGGAATGTTCCAATCTTCGGTTCTAGCCTTCAGGGTGACGACGTCGCTGTAAGGTCGGGGTTCCTGCGTTGATTCCGTCTGATGGCGATCTCACCTGATGTGAGGGTAACATTGGCATTTTTTGACACTACGGGAATCTCGTACATAGGATCTGGGAGCATTGGTCACGAATAAGCGTTCTCAGTGGGTGCAGGCTCCATGTAGACAGCCAAATCGGCAACGGAGGGCCACTGCTCCTTGAACACAGGCCGATAAAGTGTCTCAGATGGCTCGAAGCGGTTTCTCCTGGTGGGTTGCTGTCGATGAGTCGGGCTGCTGTCGGGGGCGATCCTCATTTCGATTGGTTGGGGGACAGAACACGACGTGATGGTCTGGTGCTTTACAACGGAAGCAAGCTTTAGTATCTCGCGGCAATCTCAGTGGCATGGTTTTCTGGACATTTCCGCACCAACTTTTGGCTACACCACCGCAGCCTCGCTCTGAAGATCTCGGAGTGCGGAGATCATCTGCACTCGCGAAGGATAGTGAGGTCTGCAGAAATTACAGCTTCGACTGTCGATGTTTGGTTAGTTCCGTTCCTGTTCGTTGAGGTCTGGTTTCCCATCAAGGGACTGGCTTGTTTATTCCCGGTATAAGTCAATATGGACGCAGGGCTTTCCTGTCTATATCAATACAAAACGTATATATATTACAACCTCAGTCGAAGATTATCCTATTCTTGGCAAGACGCAATACTGGGTTGGGCTCGTTTTCGTCGTTGCTAGGTATAGACTCGCTTCCAGGAAACCAAGGCCCTGATATATAAGACCAACCAGGTCTTACTGAGATCCGAAGGGGTCCAGTTTCATTTTCCTTGCTCAGACCACAAGGAATTCTTCTTTCAACCCTCCGCGCCAGTAAATTTGACGGAAAGACAGGTTCCTAAGATGAATGGAGCCAAGCTCCTTGGCAAGTCCGCACATCAATCCATAAGATACGAGACTCTGTGAGCAGGAAAACGTTCGGCTTTGGATCCAAACCAAGGTAGAAGGAATATATTTAGGCAGCTGCAGTCGCGGTAAGGTCACACATGATGAAGGAAACATATGGTTTGGAAGCTGTGTAACAAAGTTTGAATCCTTCATAGAGGAGGTTCAGGGCTTTATAGATGTTCGTCTCCCGTTAAGGAGAAGCCCTGAACGCCATTTTGTTTGGCGTACCGGTAAACTCTGTACCCAGCCCAACAGACTGACCCACTTCGCCACGTCACCACCACCCGCGCTACAGCATGATCCTGCGACACTCGAGAGCTGTATACCGTGACCCACGATTATGCGAGAGCAGACGATCGGCATGATTGCACGCAGCCATCTGAGTGTCAAGAGCTCTCAAATGGTAAGACGAAACGGAGGGGGCATCCCGCTAAAATGAGGCAGGGATCCAGCGTCGGGTGGTTAAAACAAGGTGGGAGGTCTGTGTCCATGTACGAAGCGAGAAACCCGGAGGGGTAGGGAGCTCTCCTGGCGTCCACGAATTCACACCTC
>JABUQX010111421.1:10000-19149 GCA_015478945.1 Trachelipus rathkii | reverse complement strand
AACAACAAATCAGACAAGTCTCGCTCTTAAACATACGCTAAAGATCTCCCAAACCAACTACAACCCTACAGCATAACAGCGAAAACAAAACACAAAAAATCTTAGAAAACATCAAAACTAGATCTCACAAAAAGCCCCAATACCTCCATTCACAACAATCATGATAACAGAAACCATTAAAAACCCTCACAAAAATTCAAACAAGCAACAGGCCCAGACCCATATACTAAACCGCACTTAAAACAACATCTGAGTGGATAATGTGCAATCCTCCTAATTACAGACATCTTCAATAAATCCTGGCAACTCAACTACATTCCCCCAATCTGGAAACAAGCATACATAATCCCCTAAACTCCAAACCCAAAAAAAGACACCCAACTCCCTTCCTCCTATCGCCCCAAGTCTCTGGCTTTGTACCTATCAGTTAAATGCATAGAAAAAAATTAAAATTAAATAAAATTTCCCAATCTATTCCCTCTCCCAGGATACTTCGCAACACTATTTAAAAGCAACCACCACTCTACAACCACAAGCCCTCATTTCCTCTCACACAACACATTTCATAATTTAACTGATCGCTAACTTCAACACAATACCTCCCATAGTATCAATAGCGGTGCAACGAGCAATAGACCATAGACAAAGCATTTGGACACACTGTCCCCAAACTCACTCCATAATTCACAAAAAATCCTCCACATCCATGCTCTCCTTTAGAAAAAAATGACAAAAAGTATGCCCTTCTCCAATTCATCACCCAACCGTTTTTGCAAAGAGTATTTATTATAACAAAACCAACTATCTCTCCCACTCTATCAAATTACAAAACGGCGTCCCTCCAGGGAGCCATTCCCTCTCCATTTTTATTCAACTTTGTTCACTGCAGATCCACCCCATCCAACTCCGACCACGTCCACCAACAACTAATCACACAGTAATGCAGGAACGAACTACCTAGAGCCTCCATTTCCCTAGCGCTCACTGGACGACGTTTAAACACAGCCAACACACGCAATACTCCCTGATCGTCGCAATCAGTATATCAACAAGAATACCTTAACCACCACTCTCTTCTTAGAAAATGGTTAAATCCCAACAATCACAGAATCGACAGCATCCCCCCTTAATCCTCTATCATCCTTATTCCTGTTCCACACCCATACACCCGACACGACAAATCCAAAGTAACCTCCTCCCATCCCTAAACCTCTGAACAATACCCCTCACCATCTTAACAAAAACCCAAAATACTTAGGAACTTTATAGATCTACCATCATACTCCTTTTTATAGCACATCAGCCGACATCCAAATGGACAGTTCCGCCGCATTCATGTCCCAATATATAAGATCCTTCAACCAACGAATAATCACACGTAAACACCTTCTCACTCACACTATCTCTGACATCAATCCACATTCCGACGCTAACCTGCAACCGCAATCACAACTAAAACCCGACCCCCCTCCGCCAATCCACCAAGGACTTCTGCTCCCCAGAATACACAACTCAAATTTCAGCGTAACAGGCAAACACACAGCCACAACACTACCAGCAGTATCTCGATAAGAGAACTTCCTTAAACTAAAGCTCTTAAAATTACGGAATACCTCTTACACATAGTCCGCAATGGAATTCACCTCCATGAGGTGTCAATTTCAAAAACTCAAACACAAAACAAACTACAAAGTCTCCCAAAACGCCACATCGCCTCCTTAGGATCCCAACCCCCTCACCCCCCGGTGCACCGATACCCGTCTGTCAAACCTTTCTCATGAAATTATCACACGGCTTGGTAGTCTAAACTAACACGACACCCAATCTCCACATTACACGATGAAACCTCCATCCATCCCCATGTTCCACACATTGGCAGAGCAATAGGACCCCAATATTCGTATCCAACCAGGGTACATCCACCTAAGACCCGTTAACCCACACCATTCATGTCACCCAAATATTCTCCAAGCCCCCCTCGACAAAGACTAAAATACCCCCTCCTCACCGCACAATTTTTATTACGAAACACCTGCATATATATAATTCCCCCGCCCTCCTTCACCCAAATTAAGGCCATTGGACGCTTCACCGATATCCCCATTGCCCATCCACCCTAACAAACACTTACCTTGCCAAACAACCGCCCAAATAATACTATTAAATTACCCCTTCCCCAAAACTGCATCCCAAATAGAGAATCGCTGTCTTAGAAAGAACGCCACATGGCACACCACTCGACCCTCGCTTAGGACCGGTGCCAGACTCGAGGTCCCACCGAGACTCATGCAATCTAAAACAGCAGCACTACATAAACTAGAAAACGTCACCTCCCCCCACCTCTTGCACCAGAACTTCGCCACAATTGCTCTCCAGTAAGATCGATCACATAATAGAGCACCTCCTTTGAGATGCCAGCTCTCGACCGCCCCCACACCTGGGCGTTTTTGTCCTACCCCGGTGCGGGTATTTGCTTCATTCGCTCCATGCCTTACTCCTCTATCCTCCACCGCGAGTCGTGAACCGCCGACAAAAACAGCTAGCAACCCCTGCAACTCATCACATCCTTCGCGGTGCTATGCTGACGTACAATTCGGCTCTACGTTAATCGCCTAGTGTCTACTGACTGTCCTGTTGAAGCAAAGCAAGGATGGCACCTCAATAATACGGTCGAGGCCAAGGGGCACCACGTACAGTATAGAGAATAGTATATCCAGTAGTTCACCAATCCGTCAACATAGCGACTTCCTGTGATCATATACATGTGCTTACTAACAGTAACTATTGAACACCTCAGTATCTCAAAGCACCCATGAATTACTATATATACATGTATCGTACTGCACATGACGCTACGATGGCTTGCTGCTATCACGATCTATCATGCATAACGACGAACAAACCACCATGGCAATACAACTGCCTTACTGATTCACCCTCGCTCTAGAACTCCCAAGCTACGCCACGCACCCTCCTGCTAATACAGACAACTCGGCAGTATACGTAAATCCTCACACGACATATCACTGCAGCGAACTCAACTTACAGCGCAGATAGTATCTCGGAACTTACCGACTAACCTCACTTCGTTTTACACTCCTCCGACGTACCTTAGCTATCTATATTATATATATTATATTACTCTTAATCCTACCACTAACTACTGGCTAAATATTAACTATGACTTACGCATATCACAGCATCATCTTCCTTCTTGAACTTAATCTCACTATGACTTTCTCTGATCTACCTTTCATTACTTAACCCTACGCTCCTCCATCATATACTACGTACTATATATAATCTCCTCACGCTTCTTACAACACCGCTCCCTAATGCGTCTCCAAGAACGCCCTGGTCAACGGAAGTCGCCAGAGCTCTCTCATTCTCCATCTGTCCTCTACCTCCGAAAGTATCTCAACTCCTCCCCTCTTCTCTTAGCTCCCTGCGCATAACCGACAAGCGATACTCCACCAACCTCGTGCTCTCTCTCATATGAATGTCTCACTCTCTCACCCCATCTTCGTCCTCCCCCATGCTTTTAATTCAAGACTCCTTCCTCTTGGATCCTCTGTATTGACCTAAACTTGTCCATCCCACATCTCCATCTCCTTCAGTTGGCCACTCTCTCCTCCTGCTATCTCCATCCATCGTTCTCCCACCAACTCAATTCTGGACTGCATCCATCTTATTTTCAAATTTAGCCTTCACTTCCAATCTCCCCCTTCATTCTTAAAGTTATCGTTTGTCTGTCTTCTATCTAGTCTTCCCCACTAATACACTCTTAAGATTACTCAGTACATCTCTGTCGACATTGTATTCTCACCTATCCCTACGAATTCTTGATTGTGTGTTCAGTACATCCATGTCTCTGCGCCCCACCATTATAAGACCAGCAATAAGAATCTGCCAAGCGCTCGTGCCAGTCAGTTTACGAACGTTCACAGCACTCGCGATCTGTTCTCGCAACTGAGTTCATCCCCCTCTTCCACCTCATATCATTTCCGCCTACGATTTCCTGCTTCCACGTATTGGATGCCGGCAATAACCCGGTGCCTCCTTATGTAGCTCCCACATGCCCAACCTTGCTTCTTCACTTCGATACTGCGAATATTTATTTACTCATTGCTACTTTCGTGACATTGTAACCTTGAAGATGTGTCACGATTCCCTATTACACCTCCTATTTATTTATTCCCATTCACTCCCACTCAAGTAATTTGCAATTATCTTTCCACCCCTCTCTCACTATCTCGGTACAGATCCTTCCAACTCATCTCTCTATCCATGCGCCTCTCCTACCTGTCCTTCTCCCTACCACCACTATGATCTCATCACACTTTTCTCAGTCGTTCATTAGGAGTTCAGACCTTACCTAAATCTACTTAAGCCAAAAACATTGTCACCTCCTCTCTTCAACCTTATCCTCCCTTAATCGCTCCAGGCCTGGCCAAGTCATCTGCGTATTGCCGCAGGCAAATATCTTACAGTCCAAATCTCCTATTCCTCTCTCACTCTTTATCACTGCATCAGAATAATGCTACAAAACAAAACTGCTTGGAAGTGACAACATCGCGTCTAGTTGGACTCCAGTTCTCACCCTCAAGCCATCCTTATTCTCATATTCTGTTCTTACATTACATTTATTATTCTATATAAAACTTTCCAGGGTTCCTTTCAACTTTTTATCCACTTGCATATCTCTCTCTAGCGCTTCTCCAGTAGTCCGCTACCTAGCACTGAATAAAAAAGCTTTTCTTAAACTCGGAAAGCTACATATGTTCGTTTATTATATTCCCATAACGTAAATCTCAAGGCGAACAAGAGATTCGTCGTGCTTCCGTTCTTTCTATATCCGTGCTGCCTCTTCCCCAGTCTGGGCTCACTACATTCTCAGCACCTTCTCTCTAGGGTATATCTCTTTCTCATTTGTTTTGCCAAGTGGTCCAGTTTTTACAGTCCCTTGTATCTTCTTTTCCCTTATATATTGGAACTATGCTCGACTTTCCCCACCCCTCTGGTACTTCGCTCTCATTTCAACACCTATTGAGCAATTTCAGAATTCTTTCATTTCTTCTCTCCTCCCTCTTTTATTAGTTCTATGGTATCCATCTTCCCATTTCCATTGCTCTCGAGTCACTTCAATTAAATCCATAGTTATCTCCTCCCTCCTCTCATTCTCCCCTCCTTTAACTATCTCTTCTCCCCCATTCCCACCTGCTTATTCCACATTTAACAGTTCTCTGAAGTAGTTCCGTTCATCTCCTGTTATATGTTATCTCACCAAAAATTTCACCTGCTCTATCCTTGAATGCGACTACTTCCTCTGTGATCCTCTAATACGCTTTTTGCCATGTGGTGTCTAATAAATCCCTCTTTCCTTGTGTTGCCCTCGACATCTTCCATCATTTTTTTCGGGCGGGCCTCTCTCTTTGCTTGCCTTTTCTTTTACTCTTCTTTTTACTCTCTTTGCTTCATTTCTTACCTCTATATACTGAGCCCTTGTCTGTGTAGTTCTATTTTTCAACCACTTTCTCATCAATACTGCTTTCCTCTTTATTGCCTCCTTTACTTCTTCAGTCCACCACCTCTTGTGTCTTTTCCTCGTTCCTCCTACCCATCTTTTACCCAGGGTCTCCTCTGCTGCCCTTTTATATAGTATATCTACTGAAATTATAGTAATGGATGATCTTCTGTTTCGTCACGTTGAAATTCTTGGTTTTGTACGGCTAGCGAAAGTATCGGTTCTTTCAACACACTACTCAAGGAAAATACTACAGAGATATTTCTTGAAAGAAAAAGTATGATAGAGTTAATCTAAAGTTTCAGAATTAATAAACCTCTATCAAATAATCATCCAAGTTAGCTTTCTTCACCGGCGAATGGCCAGATACTCAATCAGCAGTTTCTTTGTTTTCTCTGAGTAGTCATGCAGTTGACAATTATTTCAGAAGCCAAATTTTGTGTCGTGCTCAGAACCTCTCACTGAACGTCATACATGTGAATATCTCAGTGACGCATTTAATGTAACTGTTTTTTTTTTTAATTATTTTGCCGAAATGGAACCTATCCCAGATGAGATGTTCACTGTGTCATTGGAGATGCTCGGTGCAATATAAAGAAAATTCATGTTCTGTCTTGACGCGAACAACACAAACTCGCAGCCATCAACATTAGATAATGTTGTGACATCTCAAACAAGAGTCAGCAAAGTTCCTCTCAAAAAATATTAGGTCAATTTGCGGCAACACTTAATCATTCGACCATTTGGCTCAGTAAAAACTAAAAATGCAGGCCAGAATGAAAGTTCACTAACTTTCAGTAATTCATGACGTTACTCTCTCTAAAATTATGATAAGGTTGCAAGAACTTAATGAATCTCTCTGCCAGTACGGCCGCTCTGACGATAAAATAAATGTCTTCCCATCCAATGACAATTCTATTCTAACCAATTGTATCCTTGTACTCCAATCATTTAAAGATATCATTATGATATATCAGCAAACCCTTGTTTGTCATCCTCTCGTAATAACTCTGAAAAGAGTATTAATATCCTCAGACGTCCAGGAATAAAAAATGATGAGAGAGACGATAGGAGAACATTTCTCTCCTCTAAATTATATCATATCACACTGCATTTAGCTATTGTAACCATTAATGATGAGAGAAAATGAACCTCGTAAAAGAAAACTATTTGTTTACTTATCATTTGATAATTCTGATAAACCTCGAAATATTAATATCAGACGTGCTAAGCGTGTATGCACAAAACATAAGTGATCCTGCATCGTTAATTTTCTTGCTCCAAAAAATAGCTTTTGTAAACCTGCTTTTCCTATTCTTATTCGCTCAGATGAATCTGTAGCCAATACACATACTGAAGGGGCATATATATATATATATATATATATATATATATATATATATATATATATATATATATATATATATATATATATATATATATATAATATATATATATATGATATATATATATATATATATATATAATATAATATATATATATATATATATATTGAGCTCAATTTTTCTTTTTCATTTTTTTTTATTTTTAGAAATTTGTCTGTAAGCTGGTGCGGTGCGGTGCGATCCAAAGGCCCGCACCACGCACCGCACCGTACCATTAATTTTTCTCGTGTTCCGCACCGCACCCACCGCACCGCACCAGGTCACTGAAATTTTGAAATTTTGATAGGTATTGATTTTTATCAATATCTATCACACTGCGGTGAGGTGTAGAAGGATGAGCAGTTATCTTATCAACACATTATATTCCCCGGTTTACTAAGTATTTCACTCTGTGCGGTGCTCTGTTTGACCCTACGCCCGAGTGTGGACGGGAAGAGCGCGTTGTGGTTCCTGTTTGGTGGGTGATATATTCACTACAGAGACATTTCTCGCGTTCTTCTTTTGATCCATCGTGGCGTAGTCGTCAAACACTTACGCGGCCATCTGCTAGGGCCCAGGTTCAATCCCAGCAGAGTAAATTCTAAGGAGGGGTTTTTATTATTTTTTTTTATCCATTTTCACACTGCAGTGAGGTGTAGAAGGATGAGCAGTTATCTTATTCAATACATTATATTCCCCGCGTGTAATAAGTATTCACTCTGTGCGGTGCTCGTTTGACCCTACGCCCGATGTTGACGGAAGAGCGCGTTGGGTTCCTGTTTGGTGGGGATATATCACTTACAGAGGACATTTCTCTGACGTTCTTCATTTAGTCATCGTGAGCGTAGTCGTTCAAACCACTTCGGCGGCCATCTGCTAGCGCCCCAGGTTCAATCCCAGCCAGAGTGAAATTACTTAAAGGGTTATTTTGATCAATACCTATCACACTGCGGTGAGGCTGTTCAAGCAAGGGTATGGAAGCATTATCTTATCAATACATTATATTTCCCGGTTTAATAAGTATTTCACTCTGTTGCGGTGCTCTGTTTGACCCTATCTACGCCCGAGTGTGGACGGGAAGCAGTGCGTTGTGGTTCCTGTTGGGTGATATATTCACTACAGAGACATTTCTCGCGTTCTTCAATTTGTCCATTCGTGGCGCGTAAGCTCGTCAAACACTTACGCGGCCATCTGCTAGGGCCCAGTTCAATCCCAGCAGAGTGAAATTACTTAAGGGTTATTTTTATCAATACCTATCACACTGCGGTGAGGTGTAGAAGTATGAAGCAGTTATCTTATCAATACATTATATTTCCCCCGGTTTAATAAGTATTTCACTCTGTGCGGTTGCTCTGTTTGACCCTACGCCCGAGTGTTGACGGGAAGAGCGCGTGTGTTCCTGTTTGGTGGGTGATATATTCCCTACAGAAGAATTCTCGCGTTCTTCTTAGTCCATTCGTGGCGTAGTTCGTCAAACACTTACGCCGTGCATACCTGCTAGGCCCAGGTTCATCCCAGGCAGAATGAAATTACTTAAGCGGTATTTTTATCAATATATATATATATATATATATATATATATATATATATATATAATATATATATAATATATATATATTTATATATATAGGTCCTTTTCTGTTTTACATCCGTCATTTGATTTTTTTTTTTTTTTTTTTAAATATATTGTTACTATATGATACTAACAATGAATTCAGTGGTAACGGACATGATTCTAAAGTTCGAAAAATATTTTAATAATTTCTTTATAAATCACATTTATGTTAAATTATTTTTTCAAAAATGAAATAACTATACAGAAAAAACCCAATTACATATTTAGAATCAGCATTTAAAGCTTGTTACAAAAAAAATTAAAAAATGAAATATCCCGAAAAGTATGACACTTACAGAAAAACGAATTACATATTTGGAATCAGCATATATGCTTATTACAAAATGTAAAAAAAAAAAAAAAAAATAGCGGGCTTGAGCCGACGGGGGACAGAGGGGACGTTTTTCCATACCCCGTAGGGAGGGGCGGAGGGAACCCCGCGACACCCAAATACAAAGAGCGGGGGTTCCGGAGACCCTCCCCGGAGGGGGGGAAATAGTCCTACCCCGTCGTTCCCCGGAAGGCCGAAAGACCCCGACTCCTGCCATCTTTGCGGTTTACCCTTGGGTATTCCTTTAGTTAAAAAAAAAAAAATTAAAACTGACGAGTCGTAAAACGTAAAAGG
>JABUQX010111421.1:0-7500 GCA_015478945.1 Trachelipus rathkii | reverse complement strand
TTATCCTGGCATTACAATAATATAAAATTTTAGCACCAATAGAAATTTTTTTTTTTTTTTTTATAATCATCTAACTCTTCACATTCATTATTTAACATAAATATGGCTTTACATTTATTAAGTTTTCACATTGTACTTGATTATTTTATTTATGTACACCATTATTCCAGATAACTTTACTATGGGATAGGGGCCATGATATATGGGTTCTAGTTTGCATCTGGCCATAACTGCTGTTTTTTATAACTACAACAAATTTTGCAGTTCTTGCAGACGTATTGCACATCATATATTTTGGGGTTCTTGGCAGTAAATTCTGGAGACAGAGGGAAGTCCTAAGAATAATTTAGTTTTTTCCAGGCGTAAGTTTTCTATGGGACAGGGGAAGGAGGCGACTCCAGCTGATCTTATTAATGCCCAGGAGAGGTTGGATTTTGACCCATATTAAGATGGCAGGTGGTGATTTCCTTCTGAATTCAATGGGCGCAGTACGCCAGACACAATGCCACAATGGGGAGAAGATAATACTGTCACATCTTCCAAACTACATCCGGGACAGCATGGCTCGCAAAGATCTCAACAATGTTCTATGGGAGTTTTCGCATTGAGCCAATTGCCTTTGGGGGTATAGCTGGAGGTAAAGGTTATGCCGGGATCCTACACTTCGTCAACACACACTCTTGAATAAGTATCGACGTAAACTGCGTTCCTCTATCAGAAACGTAAGTTCCTACCACTCCAGCTATGGGTAGAAATTCTCTAGTAATTACCTCCACTATGGTAGAGGTTTCTATGTCTTTCAAGAGGAAAGCAAAGAGATAACGGAAGAACCTATCAATCAATGTTAAAAGGTACTTTGTTTATAGCTTTTGCATTGAGGCATTTTAAGAATGTCAATATGGATGACTTGAAATTTGGCGATTACCCTCCATAAGATTCATTTGGTAGGCTATTTTGCGAAAAAAGATTTTAGATCTCTGAATGCATCACAACTTTGCTACAATGCTGTACATACTGGCATATTTTCCTACAAAGCGCTTTCTAAGGATGCCAAGTTTTCTTAACACCAAGAATGCCCTAAAGGTGAGAATTAAAGAAATAACAGAGAATAAAGGATTCTGGAACAAAAACACGTGGTGAAAGTGGATTAGATTCATCAGCGACTAGGGAGAGCAAGTCATTCTTATAATAGAGTCTTTTAGTAAGCTTAAGACCCGTATTTTCTTGGTTATTTAAATATTTCTGAAGTTGTACATCAGTTTCTTGTGCTGCTTGCAGTTCTTTGTAGTCAATGTTGCATTGAAATAGCCTAAATTCTTCATTGGCGGAAATATTGAAAGTTGATGCAAGCGCATAACAGAAAGAATTGAAGGTAGAAAATTTGATGTAACCACGATTTCACCGTGGATACTTCCGGAGCAACTTCTGCTTCGGATTGTGGATCTCCAAGTTGGAGAGAGAAGCTTGTTGCTGAAGCTATTTTTATTTGTCCCTCAGTAGTGGAAGGAGTGGGCAAATTCGATGGCCATTCATCGGGTCTCTGAGCTGGAATTCTACTCAGAAAATCTGTAAGAATATTTTCTTCAGATTTAATATGACAAATCATACAGTCAAATCATGTTCAGACAAGAAAGTTAGGTATCGCTGCCCCATTGCTATGTGAAGGAACTTTTTAGTGGTTTTAACCAAAGCAAGGAGTTCCTTGCTGTATAATGTATATACTGCACCCAATTTCAATAGGATTCAACCAATAACTGTAAAATTCCAGTGAAACTGTTTTTCATATTCTATAGAAACTACTACGCCATCAAAGACTGTCTGACTAGCATCAATGAAAATGAATATTTGGACATTACTGAAAAAAACCCAAAGGTATTTCATTTTTGAGAGCCAATTTGACCATATTAAAAGCTTCTTCTACCTCAGGATTCCATTTTACTCTGCATTGAGAGTAATGGCACACCTTTGAGAAAAGAAGAAATAATTCATAAATTCCAGGAAGAGAAGATCGAAAATAATTTAGACAACCTTTGAATAAGCGCAGATCTTTAATAGTCTTGGGTTTTAGAATATTCATAATACCGGTGTTTTTATCCTGATTAGGTAGTATGAAACTTTCGGACACATCAAAACCTGAATAGGCAACCCGAGATCGTCCAATTTGGCACTTATCTGCACTGTCTCAAATTAAAAGTTTATAACCTGTTCAATACCATTTCTAAAATCTTTATGTGCTCATCATGAGTAGGAGTAGCAATGAGGATATCATCAATATATATAAAAATGTTAGAATTTTAGAAAGAATTTAAGAAATATAATTTGTTAAACTAATAGGACTGGAATGAAAACCTTCTGCAATGTTATTATATTAGAAATTGCAAAATGGGTGTTAATCACTAATTACTTTCGACAATCTGGGTGAACTTTAAGATTATAGAATGCCTTTTTTAAATCTTAAGCAGAAAATACTTTGCAACCATGGAGTAGATTGGTAAAGTCATTCAAGTAGAAAACTGAAGTGTCATCTATCTTGCTTGTTTAGTTATGAAGTATGTGCTAAGGTCTGTCACTATCGGAATTTACCACAGGGTAGAGACACTGATATATTAGAAAATCGCCAAGGTCTGAGTGTTAGGAGAAAAATACTTCGCGTATGCTAACCTGGCCTTTCTTTTCTTTGCCTTATCATACATACAATAGGATTCGCGGCCCTTTTAATTGTTTATAGGGGAACCATACTTGAAATTTACATGAGATTCAAATTCCTTTAAGAATTCTCTTCAGCGGGGGGAAGGAGAAAAACACAGGAAAAATTTGAGACTGCTCATCGACTTAATACTGGAATCACTTTTATCCCTCATTATTTTGTTACCGCACATTTTATTATATAAACTTTTATCACACTCGTAGAGAAATTGTTCTGATAATTACCCCCACGAAGAAATTTTTATTATTATTAATATTATTATTAAATTACTTATTAATGTTATTATTATTATTATTATTATTATTATTATTATTATTATTATTATTATTATTATTATTATTATTATTATTATTATTATTATTATTATTATAGTATATTAGTATTTATTATTAATATATTATATTATTATAATTTATTATTATTATTATTACTTATAATATTATTAAATTATTAGTATTATTAATATTATTATTATTATTATTATTATCTATTATTATTATATGATTATATACTTATTAATTCTCATTATTATTATTATTATATACTATTATTAAAATATTATTATGATAAATTCTCTATGATGTAATTTACTTATAAAAATTAAAACTACCGTCAAATGATATTTTAAAATCACCTAATAGATCGTCGGAAAGAGAGAGTAAAATGAAGACGTTTAGAGACAAGTTAAAGTTAACATAATCTAAAGGGCCCAAGTGTGACAGCTCTTCAGATTCATATCCTCTATGAAATGACTCGCAGAAAGGGATAAACACAATACAAGCATATTCTAAATTTAGGACAAATCCATCAACTTTAAGAAAAATTCGAGGATATTTCAAATTAGCAATCTTATTCACTTAATATACGATTCAATACATTGAGCTATTTTAAAAATGATGATCATAGTAGATCTGACCAGTCAATTGGACTCCGTGGCAGCGTTTCTGTAAAGATAGAGATATAGGTTCTGAAACTTAGGAATATTATTATAAGCATCTAGTATGGGTTAAGCTCGAAAAGCGGTAACGATTTCAAGTCTTACCGAAGGATTGTTATATAGAGGGGGGTGAAGTCCCCGAGGGTCGAACGCAGATATTGCGCTAAATACGCCCTTGTTGCGGACTGAAGCGATCTAGAATTAAGGACCAAGATCGAACACCTAGGAGGATCGAGACAGACCGAAGTCTGTCTGTGGCAACACCGAAGGTCTGTCTGTGTTTGTCTGTTGTTAGTTTGTCTGTTTGTATTTTATTTTATTCATATATTTTATTAAACTTCGAAGAAGTGAATCCCGAAGGGGATCACTTCCCGAGTGTGTTGTTTAAACCCCGTTCTGCGTCTCCTACAGCGCTTCCTTCCGGGACTTTTGCATACTCGGCGCACCGCATGAGCACCGCACCGCACACGGCATTCGCTCCGTCTGATCACCCACGCTCCTGGCAGGAGTTTGAGGACACTGGTAATTCTGTCAAACTTGGGTACCTCGAAGTTAAGGGATAACGTAAGCTCATTGTTAACGAAGTTACGTCCCCAAGGGTCCTCCCCCCAAAAGGGGGACCCACCCCCCCTACAAAATTTAGAAGTGATCGTTATTAAAGCTGAATTGAAGGTGAGAGGGTTCAGAGTTATATATATATATTCGGTAATTGTTATAGTAGGAGTTAAAGGTTCCTGACCATGAATATGAACAGCAGATTGTGCAGCTAATAAAACAATTATACGAATTCTTCGCGTGTGGCTTATATAATATAGTTAATGTTGAGCCGGTGCCGGAAAATAATGGTTTTGACAGAACCCATCAAGAAAAAAAAAAGTAAAAAAAATAAATAATTAAAATATTAACATAATAAAATTTCTTTATTCTTTTGTTATAACTTACAAATTTTACTTTTTACATTACCCTTAAAACAAGTAAATACAGAATAAATACAAATTTTACCAGCCATCCAACCCCCATCCTAACCTCCTCCTTGTTTCAGTCTATTATCTATTCCATCCATTGATCTATTGAGTCAGGTGGAGTTCAAATTTTTACATAAAATCATCCTGTTTTTCTATACGCATAATCAGTAAACAGTAAAATCAAACACCCATCCAGACCACCATCCTGCCACCTCCTGTCCAGTTGTGGATCTATTGATACTAATAGATTTGGTGTCATATTTTTTTAACAATTATTTTAGATTTTTTACATACCATAAAACAGTAATCAGAATAAATCAACATCAGTAAATCAAACCAACATCCTGCCACCCTCCTGTCCACCCGTGATCTATTTGATCTATTCATTCAAGTCATATTTTTACTAAAAAAATTATTGAACTTTTACATACCCATAAGCAATATAACAGTAAATCAAACATCAACTCATCCACCACCGGTATCACTCCTGTCCAGGTCCTTGAAACTATTGATCTACTTGGACTCCATTTGACTTCCCAGAGTTCTTTATTTTTTTACATAAAACTTTAAACGATTTTTTACTTACCATAAAGCAGTAAATCAGTGAATAATCAACCACCAACCACTCACCACATCCTGTTCTACCCTCCTGTATCTCCATCCTTGGAACATAGTGATCTATTGAGGAATACATATTGATTCAAAGTCAATTGTGTTTACTAAAATGACGTTTCTAATAACCCTAAAGCAAGTAAATCAGTCTAATTCCAAACCACATCAATCCAGCCAATCCTGTCACCCTCTGTCATCCTTTGGAAACTAGTTAATCCCTTTTTGAAAGTCTAATTCCCCATTTCGCAGTACATTTTGGATAAAAACATAACATATAAAACAAGTCCTTTATACGAAGATCAATCCATATATATGCTGAGCGATAACAAAGTTGTTCACATTTTTAAAGCTTACCTTAGCATCAATAAAACTGGAGTAACATGGCATATATAACTAACTCAACGACAAACCGGTTAACACATCTCCTCTTAACGCGAATATAACTAGTTAACATGTAACAATCAATGATTAGTTTTCACACTATAACACAGTGAAAGTAACTATACAAACATCCAAAGACAACCGTCAACTATATTCACACTTCCTGTCAAGCAACTCATACAAAACATAACCAATGATAATATT
This sequence comes from Trachelipus rathkii, assembly GCA_015478945.1. Taxonomy (NCBI): domain Eukaryota; kingdom Metazoa; phylum Arthropoda; class Malacostraca; order Isopoda; family Trachelipodidae; genus Trachelipus; species Trachelipus rathkii. The sequence continues at coordinate 1,694 of JABUQX010111421.1, read as the reverse complement.
TACAGAACAATTTAGTATTTTAATCTAAGGGGAAATATGTTGACCCAATAACCTGATGATACTAATATCCAAATAAAGAAGCAGCCGAAAGTAATCATGACTAGTATCAAGTTTTTCCCCATCAATACAAGCAAGACATAGCCGCGATCCACAAACAGAACTAAGCAATCTATAATTATCTCTATCTATCTATCAAAGCCTTAAAAGCAGAAATTATAAAATACACAACAGAAAGGTCAACTTGTTAGAATCAACAATTAAAAATTACTAACCAAGAACATACAGAAACAAGAATCCAATCTCTTCCAAACATATCTTCAGCATAGTAATAATACTTTATTTTATTCCCTATAAGAAATAAAAAAAATATAAACAACACTTAACCTAACCGCATACATTTACCTCACGGGTAACAGACAAACAAAAGATAAGTTTTTAACTGCTCGTAGAAGTTAAACTAATGAACATAACGTAGGCTAAACCACACGACAACCTAGCACGATGATAAACAGCTAGTCAATTAAAACAACTTTCGTCTAATAAAACGTGAACATACGAGGAAGTAAAACAAGTTTTTATTTTTACAAAAACCGATAATTTTTTCAGTTCGACCAAAAAAGACTTAGTAATAAATACATATAAAACAATCTCAAGTAAACATAAATCTTCACATGGTTTTAAATATATCATAATTCAATCTAATCAGGAGAACATAGGAGGATTCAAAGATAACTTGGGTAAGTTCTCAATAAATATCTCCTCACTAAAGCATTCAACCACCCTTACTGAAAGAGTAACCTATATAATGCCTAATGCAGCAGCGCACAAACCATCGTTTATCAGCAATTTTGATATACAGAAATTTAGCAAAATACAAGAGAGAAGTAAAATCATCCAAGCTGATAGTTATTAGAACACTCCTGTATATTGCATTATACGGGAAACACTATTCGGTTGTAAAATATCATAGATTACACCGTGAGCTATATGTATTAAGTCATCGAGTATGTCAACATCGTTAAGATGCGATGTTAATCGTTTTTAGTATATTAATCAAGCTGTAAATATTTGCTCGGGTGGTTTTGTAAGTGAAACCTATACATTTACGGTAGAAGGTCACACAATACGATGGGTTTCCAGTAGGGCGTACATCAAGGTCCATAAACGTCACAAACGACAGAGAGCCATACAACGTCCAGAATTCTATTAGAACCTACCGTTACGTCGTACTGCCCAGTGACAACCTATTATTTACTATGCGGTGATCCATCGGATAAAAAATCCAAAACTTATTCCACCCATGGCTGCCTTCGATGTCGATAATCTGAATGGGGAATCCGATCAGCACAAACGAATAAGGTCTATTATTTGCTCTCTGGCAGGAATACAAGCAACGTAGCGATCGCCGTTCGGTACGATTAAATAATAAATGACACATCGCGTTAGGAAAATAGACGAAGTTAGCGTGAAGAATAATCAACAAACAGATGTGGAGAGCTGGGAGATGTCATCGTATCAGCACAGGCGAAAAATATCCTATGAAAAGAGAAATAGAGTGTAAAACAACCTTAAGACGGTATTGATTCTTTCTTTCGACCAATCAGAAGAAAGGAAGACAAGAACTAAAACACCACGACAAACGAGACCATATCGAGTTTTAAAGGGATATATATTCTGGCGATTAGACAAAAACA
>JABUQX010111420.1:20000-24830 GCA_015478945.1 Trachelipus rathkii | reverse complement strand
CTTTTCAATTCAATTTTGGCTGATCTATATAGGGTTTCTCGGACGAGTACCTTCAACTTCAACTCCATAAAAACTATACTTCTGTATATCCTCCTCCCTTAAATACACTTAACAACCTCTCTATTTCTTTTGACCAGCCATCTAACTTATTCTACTCATCTGCCGATGACTCACTCTTCATTCTTCCAACCTCATTTCATCTGCTCTCTCTTCCTTACTCTCTACCGAATGCCTCTCCGTCTTAATCTCTTCTCCGATATCTATTACTCGCTGATCTGGGATAGAGATTTACCGGGTGGGGCTCGTCTCAACTTTGTGAAATTCAAGTCTTCTTAAAAACTCAACTTCTTCCAATCTCCCCTCTCTAAGACACCCTTCTAACTTTTCCTATCTCTTCGACGGTTTCTCCTCTCTCTGTCTCTCCCTGTCTTTCCAATATAAACATTCCTGGCCTTAACATAACAAAAACACGTCTGGAAACCTCCTATCACAACGGTTGCTAAGCGGCCTCAAAGAACATTGGGATTCTGTTTATACTGCGATACTTTTTTTTCCCCTTCTCAGAGTTACTCCAGTTATACAATGGCCTCATCCTGCCTTGTATGGAGTGCTCTCATTATTCTGGGGGGGCTCAGGATTTCACCGGCTGATCTGGATATGGAGTCGAGATCAAAGGCAAAAAAGATCTTATAAACTGTCCGTTTCTTCAAAGTTCCGACCCTCTACCTTTTGCGCAGCGCGATGTTTGCTGGCTTACCTTCTCTTTCTCTCACCTCTGGTTCCACCCCTCCCGCCCCCACGTAGCGGCCAATGCTCGAGGGTAGCTTTCCCATCGCGTGCTACCTGATTCCTTTAAGACGCCCCTCGTAGCCAGGGAGTGCTGCCATTCGGCACAGTGAGTTTTCTGTTTGATATTAGTCAACTCTAAAGACAGTTCGCGTGTTGGTGCCCTCCTTCTTCTGCACTCTTTCTGCTGGAATCTCTCTTCCATCCTTCTGTTGTCTTCCCATACTTCAATTAATCCCCCCTCAACTTCTAAACGCCGCGATCTTGTGCTCATTCCGCCGCTGATTTGCCCGTTAGTATGATGGTTTGTTGATTTTAACCGACTCCCCCCTCCTTGAATAGGGCTTTGCCCGTGAGCGGTCGTGAGATGCTGTAAAAAAAATATATATAATATTATACCTATAATATAGTATCACTATTAATACTATATATTACCATAATTATACTGATCTATCTGTAATATCTATATCTAATATATATATATACTACCTATCTTATTACTATTATCATAATATATATCGTTATTTAGTATCTGCCTCCCACTCCCCTCTGCTCTGTTCCCCTCTCCCTCCTCTTCTCAATCTCTCTCTCTCTTTCATCCTCTCTCATCTGGCTCTCGTTTTATTTTATTTTTTTATACGACTCCCCCCTCTCATTCAGACATAATTCACGTATTTCGTTGAAAAAAACTACATTGGAAATAATCTTGAATAACTATGCAAGATGTGTTATGGTTATTAGTAAATATTAGGTCAACTAATTCTATAGTTTATTTTGCAATCTCCCTAAATGCATTATCTAATACGATGGATACTTCAAAATCTGCTACATATTATGGTCTTGGTAAAAGTTTTTAGAAAATATTTGAATACATGTGATAGATGGTCTTCAAATATATTTTTCCATTTTACATTTGAAAGAAAACTGTATTTTCGAGGACAGGCTCTCATTATAACGCCTCTAACCCAAAAATACTCTGTAAAAATCCAAAAAATCCTTACAATTCATTAGATGTCGTTACGAAAATCGACCGAAAATCGATGTTAACAGTTAAGGAGGCAATCCCTTATTATCCTAAAAGTTTGAAAGATGCTGCCTACACATTTACAGATTTGTCTCATACTCAAGTGAGTGTTGAGTAATTATTTTCAGAGTTAAAAATAGTAAAATCAAATCTAAAGCCATCGTAATAGGAAGATTTTTTTTTTTTTAACCAGATTTATTTTTAAGAAAGAACTGTTTTGAATAAAATTATATTACACATGTTTATATAATTCAAAGAGGAATTATTTTAAAAATTAGGAAGAAACTAAACTATAACTTATTTTCTTTAAAAAAAAACAAAAAAAAAACTTCATTTAACATTTTCTAAATTTTAAAATGCAAGTAAAAAAAAAAAAGAATTGTCACTAACAACCATTCTTATTTATAATACCATAAAAATTTTGTAACAGAGAATTAATATCATGTGTAAATTGAAGATGAAATTATATAACTAAGAACTATAGTCGAACCCGGAACCGGAGCCGAACAATCTAAGCCAAGGATGGAGCCGAGCCGGAGCCGAAATAGGAGTCAGATTCGAAACAATCCTTTTACCTATTTTTCTAACTTCCTTTGATTTGCCCTATATTAAGGGCCACACATCAAAAGATGTCGGCCATTAATTTGTCCCTGATTTATATATATATATATATATATATATAGCAGATATATATATATATATATATATATATATATATATATATATATATATATATATATATATATATATATATATATATATACAAGATCAGGAAAGTGAATTAACATATATGAAACTAAAAAGAGTTGCTGCGGGGGTTCAGTAAGAGTGGGGATTAAATGAGATGAATCATACAACAATTTTCATTTCAGAAAGATATGGATGAGTAGCATCATTCGAAAAGTCTCCTCTCTCTCTCTCTCTCTCTCTCTCTCTCTCTCTCTCTCTCTCTCTCTCTCTCTCTCTCTCTCTCTCTCTCTCTCTCTCTCTCTCTCCCTCTCTCTCTCTCCTCTCTCTCTCTCTCTCTCTCTCTCTCTCTCTCTCTTCTCTCTCTCTCTCTCTCTTCATCTCTTTTCCAAAAAGTAGATACATGAATGCAGATCAGATTAATGGAGACGGTGTAAAAAATCGTTCGAAATGAGCTTCGTCGTACCGATCCTTTTTAAGTATTATTTATTATTATTATTATTATTATTATTATTATTATTATTATTATTATTATTATTATTATTATTATTATTATTATTATTATTATTATTAGATATTATTATTATTATTATTATTATTATTATTATATATATATATATATATATATACAGAATGTCACCACTCATGGGCAGGGCCATATTTAAGTAGGGTACAGAAAATAATAATGAAAATAATAAAATTATCTAAAGATATTTCAGACTTCTTCATTAGTCTTTGACTTTCTTTTTATTCTTCTTATAAACCTTTTCCTCTTCATCCATGATCATCAAAGAATCTGCATTAACAAACTGATTTAGCAGAAGTTTCTTCAACATCTTCCTCTTCTCCGTCTTCTTCATTTTCTTTCTTTTGCTTCTCCTGTTTCATCAGCATCATTAACAATGGAGGAACCATTCAAACAATTTACTTCTGACTGATCCTACATTTCCATTAGTTTTCATTTTCTCTCCTTTAATATTTTCAGACAACTTCAACATTTTCAACACAGGCTTCAGACATAATATCGTACAAAACATCAGCTCAGAATATACTGTCATTGCATTAGTTGATGCGAGCAACTATAATCCAACTGATATATATATATATATATATATATATATAGAGCAGAGCAGGTATAGTTATATGAAATATTATATATATATATATATATATATATATATATATATATATATATATATATATATATATATATATATATATATATATATATATATAATTATAGCTTCATCACACGCTTCATAATGAGCCAAAAGTTATGATAAAGACTTTCATGCCACAGAAGAAAATAATTACCTTTGAAAGTGCTGTGATTGATTATCATACGTTAAAGGAGTTCAATATTCTGATTACTTCTACTACTACCACTAATAATAATAATAATAATAATAATAATAACAATAATACAAAAATATTAATATATATTAATCATAATATTATTATTATTCGTATAATTACACTTTAGATTATTTAAAATACAATTATATATAATTATAATAATATATACAACAAAATAACAAATAGTGGTCAATACTGGCCTCATTGGCGACTAATACACCCACACAATAATAATACACAATACACACACACACACACAAGAATAATAATAATACATACATAATAATAATAATAATAATAATAATAATAATAATAATTCTTAATAGTTTCCTTGGGAACTTGCAAATATAATATTTACAATACACATAACCCTATTTCTGCTATTTTTAAACTTTTTTTGAGCTATTTTTTTATATTTTCTTCAATTATTTCCACTATGATATTTTGGTACTATATTAAAAGTGATGGTCCTAAAACAAACAAGTTCATTGTTAAAACAAATAAAATACAAAGGCAACCTTTAATGGGAAGCGAGTATTTATTTATTTTTGTTTTGTCGTTCAAATACGTTTAACGTTTTATGTTTGGCGACGATACATTTTTAATCTTAGTATGAAAGTTTTTGAAAAATTTCAATATTATTTTTGTCACAGGAAGTAACTGACCTGTATATATATTAATAAATAAATTAATACTACTATTACTACAATCATTAATATTACTACCATTAATAATACTTCAATAATGGCTGACACACAATGGCAATAATAATACACACAATAATATTGGCTGGCTGACACAATACAATATTACACAATACTGACAATAATAAATACACATAATAATAATAATAATAATAATAATTCTACCTCTTCAGCTTTATCCTCTTTAGATGTCCCCATATTTGTGTAGGGGGCGCAACATGCATCAGCATCAAAATAGTTAAATAGAAGAACATCACTTAAGTCTAAAGGAAA
>JABUQX010111420.1:7500-12500 GCA_015478945.1 Trachelipus rathkii | reverse complement strand
GGTAAATCTGACCACAACCTTATATCTCTTAATTTTAATACTTTCTCTCCAACAGTTCCATCCTGCCCTATGCGTTTTTTTCTGGCACTTTAATCGGGCTGACTGGGGAGCATTGCGTTGCTTCTACGCTAACTACAATTGGAGTGACTTATTTGACTCTGAAGACGCTTCGGCTTCTGCCGATAAAGTGGGAGCTGTAATCGTTGATGGGATGAGCAGGTTCATTTCTTCTTCGACTAAATCTTTCTCTCCTCAAAATCCATGGTTCGATCGTACTTGTTCTCTGGCCATTCAGGCTAGAGACAGTGCGTATCGGGAGTGGAAAAATTCTCATTCTCCTATCACTCTCGCTAATTTTCATTCAGCTAGAAATCGTTGCAGGGATACTCTTCGACGAGCAAAGCGGACTTTCATTAAACGAAAGTGAGCTGACCTCCTTGGTTCTCTTACTGACAAATCTTTCTGGCCTCTTGCCAAAAACATCTCTAACAACTTCTGTAAATCATCCTTTCCTTCTCTTATTCGCTCTGATGGTTCTGTTGCTAATACTCCAACTAAAAAGGCCAATCTCTTCGGCCTCCTATTTTCCTCTAACTCAACCCTGGATGATTCTGGCATTCCTCTTCCTCCTCCTTCTCCTCTCAGGTGTCCTATGCCTTTGCCTGTGATTACATTTGATCGAGTGCCTCCTGAAATCTATGAACGTTAGGAAGGTGGGTGGTCCGGATGGCATTCCTCCCCGAGTTTTGAGGGAGTGTGCTTCCGTACTGACCCCGCCCCTCGTTCAACTATATTCTCTATGTCTCAATACTAGCACTTTCCCTCAGTGTTGGAAGCGCGCATATGTCCAACCTATTCCGAAAAAGGAAGCCAGCTCTGATCCTTCTAACTATCGCCCTATAGCTCTAACTTGTATTCTATCTAAGATCTTTGAAACCCTTCTCAACTCTCACTTCTTAGACCATCTGGAATCTCATTCTCTTCTTTCCGATCGCCAGTACGGCTTTCGGCGCTCGAGGTCTACTGGCGATATACTTTCCTATTTAACAGATTTATGGTTTTCCGCCCTTAGGAACTACGGGGAGACTTGCGTGGTGGCGCTTGACATATCCAAAGCATTTGACCGGGTATGGCACGCGTCACTGCTCTCCAAGCTCCTCTCCTTTGGGTTTCCTCCTTCTCTTTGCTTACTTATGTCTAGCTTTCTTTCAAAGCTCAATATCGGCTGTTGTTGATGGGGCGACTTCTTCTTCTTTTCTGTCAATAGTGGTGTTCCTCAGGGTTCTGTCTTATCTCCTACTTTATTCCTGCTTTTCATTAATGATCTTCTCACCCGCACATCTAACTCTATCCACTCATATGCCGATGACTCGACCCTTCATTCTTCAACTAATTTCAATTCTGCTCCCTCTTTTACTTCTAGAATTGCCTCTCGTCTTAATCTTTCCGATTCTATTCTCGCTGATCTGGACAGAATTTCCGGGTGGGGTCGTCTCAACCTTGTGAAATTTAATTCTTTAGAAACCCAACTTCTACAAATCTCCTCTAATACACCTTCTAACTTTCCTATCTCTTTCGACGGTTCTCTCTCGTCTCTCCTGTTGACAATATAAACATTCTTGGCCTTAACATAAACAAAAAAATGTCTTGGAAACCTCACATCACAACGGTTGCTAGGGTGGCCTCAAAGAAACTGGGAGTTCTGTTTAGACTGCGAGACTTTTTTTCCTCTTCAGTTGCTCCAGCTATACAAGGGTCTCATCCGCCCTTGTATGGAGTACTGCTCTCATATCTGGGGGCTCTGGTTTCACCCGGCTTTTGGATAGGGTAGAGTCAAAGGCCAAAAGGCTTAGAAACAAACTGTCCTGTACTTTCTAGTTCACTTTGACCCTCTATCTTTGCGGCGCGATGTTGGTGCTTTATCTCTTTTCTATAGGTACCGTAGCGGCAAGTGCTCGAGGAAACTTTCCACTTGCGTACCACCACCTTTACGACGCCCACGAAGCACAAGGGGTGCTGTGTCGGCACATGAGTTTTGTGTTGATATTAGTAACTCCAGACTTGTTCGCTGCGGTGCTTCCTTCTTTCCTGCCACCTCTGTTCTGTGGAATTCTCTTCCATCTTCTGTGTTTCCTACTGAATTTAATCTCCCTCACTTTAAAGCCTGCGTCTGTGCTCATCTGCGTAATTTGCGTTAGATGAATATTTGAGACGTTCAACACCCCTCCTTGAATAGGGCTCTGCCCGTGAGCGGCGGTGTCAAGTGTAAATATATATATATATATATATATATATATATATATATATATATATATATATATATATATATATATATATATATATATATATATATATATATATATATATATATATAAATTAATTTAATCCGTTGTTATAATTTTCAGCATTTCTGGTATACCATTTATAGTCAACAATTTGCCGTCAAAGAGTAAAAATAAATATAATATTGCAATGAATATAACCTAAAAAGTAAAATAGATTTAAGGCGTTTTAGATTTGGCAAGTTTTTCTTCCAAATCGAAGGACGTTCTTGAGTTCATTTTCGATGAAAAATCAAATGAACATTCTTCAGTTTTGAGGTTTGTTTACATTTTACAGCACGGACCTAAGCCTATAAAGGCTATTAATTCGGATTTTTTAGTGTGTAATTTACTTTTTATATATATATATATATATATATATATATATATATATATATATATATATATATATATATATATATATATGTATATATATATATATATATATATATATATATATATATATATATATATATATATATATATATATATATATATATATATATATATATATATATCTTTCAAGTGACGTCACAACAACGAATAAAAACAGAGAAATAAAATTTCGGAATTTCGTAATTTTTTTATAATTATATTTCACCAGTTTTTTTAGGAAATAACATAATTAATATATATCGAAGATAAAATAGTGGTTCGAAAACTTAAGAACATTAAAAAATAATTTTTTTACGATTTCATGTGACGTCCGAAGCTCAAGAATAAAAACTCAAGAACGTTAAGAACGAAAAATAGCAACCTTGCGGATGAAAGAAAAATTCCCGATTTCGCTAGGAAATTTTCTTCCGTTTGAAAGAATAGTGACAAATCAAATGGGAAAGTGAAGAACTTCTTCCGTTTAGAAGAATTCTTGCCAAATCAAAAACGCCTTTAGTATTTATCGTGGTAAAAACTTTTGAAAGAAAATGCCTAATATTTTTTATAAAAATTACTTGATTATACTTTATCTCGAAAACGTCAAACGAGAAAGCGACCAATTAAAAACTAGATGAGATATTTTTTGCTTATAGCCAATCAGGAAGTTCCTTACATTCTACTTAAGAAAATCAGGGCATTGTCTTTCTCTCGAAAGCGGACGTTCAAAGTTTAAATTTATTTTAAATTTTAAAAGGACGTATTCTTCATTTGTCCGTCAATTTCCCTATCTATCTTACCTACTATATTTAAATATATCTCACTTACAACTTACAACCGCTCCCAGGAAGGGTCAAGACTCTATCAGTGGGGCCAGCGTCCTTTTCCATCTTCCTCTATCCTCAGGTACTCCCTCTTCTCTCAGCTCCCGAATCGAAGGTATTCCATGTCTTCTCAAAGAGTCCTCCACCGAGCTTTCCCATCTCTCCCTAGTTTTTCCTCTTGATCCTGTTCCCTCCGGTCTCCACTCCAATCTCCTCTTGGTTACTCTCTCCTTCTGCATCCTCTTCAGGTGTCTCCCCCATCTCAATCTGTCTACATCCATCTTATTGAACATAGCCTCCACTCAAAACTCCTCCCATATTTTTTTTTGTTTTTTGGTTCTCTCTTCTATTGCTCTCAAAATGTATATCTCCGCTGACTGTATTTTACTATCTTCTCTTGTGGTCGTTCTCCATGTCTTTGCCCCATATAGTACAATCGTTGTTAACACCCCAGTAGTTTGGTAGCAACCAAACTACTCACCCCCCTCGAATATCACCCTTTTCACCACCATACTCATTTCTATATCTTTCAGTATGGAGTGCACTGCTTTTACAGCTTACAGCTCCTCCCATACTGAGCTACCTTACTTGTTATCTCCTCTTACTTGTTATCTATACAATATATATATATATATATATATATATATATATATATATAATATATATATATATATATATATATATATATATATATATATAATTATATATATATATTATATACTAATTTATATATATATAATAATATATATATAATTATATATATTATATATATATATTGTTTTTTATATATATAATATATATATATATATATATATATATATATATATATATAATATATATATATATATATATATATATATATATATATATATATATATATATATCAGGTATTTCAGCTTCTGGAACATCCTAGTGAAATCTCGCGTCATTCCGAAAATCTTCTACTCCTACAAAATGCCAGATCAGCATTTCTTCGAAGCTTAGTAAATCTCACATTTGCAGACACTGAAAATTATATGGTAAATATGCATTTCATATATTTAAAAATAATTAAATAAGGATAAGGATGTAATTGAGAACATGCATCCATAAAAGGGATCATGTGGGCTATCTGCCTCCATCTTCATCTACATATCGATTGCATGAATTCGAACATATTTCAGAAAATTGAAGTAGAAATGGGTAAAGTCAAATTGAAAGTATAGTTATAAAAGCAGCTTCACACCATTAAAAATATTTAAAAAAATTGTTAAATTCATTTAAACTAACTAAACTCAACATAACCTTTACTTAACGTATATATAATGTAATTTATTTTTATATTTATAATTTATTTCATTTTGCATTGTTAAAAAAAACAAGCATCTGGAACCAAGAGCACTTTCTACACTTTATTCGATTACGTAGATTTAATAAAAATGACTAACTTAACTGGAAGGCAGATAAACCGGAAATGAGCCCATAAAAAAAGATTTAAATTAAA
>JABUQX010111419.1:7500-29092 GCA_015478945.1 Trachelipus rathkii | reverse complement strand
CACTATATTAATAATACTCATTATAATATATTATAAATATATATATCTAGGTATACTATATAGACCCACCTCCAATGCGAAGCGTAGAGCCCCTGCTCACAATAAACAAGCCTTTTGACTCCATTAGAGCAAGCCAAAGGCTGTTTTTTTCTATTTGAAATGTGCATTAAGAACAATAATACGATGTTTATTATCTAATTTATTATTTAAATTTCGTGGATGCGCTCCTATGGGAATTCGAAAGAAATGAAATACACCGAGCTTGTAGCATAATTTATCAGGAATAATACATGTAAAAAAGAAGTGTAAAAAGGGTATTTTATGTTATTTGCTAATTGGTTTCCTCAGTAAAGCTCAGACATCTTACAGGTTGGATCTAAATAAAAATAAAGTAATTTCTAAACAATACATTAAAAGATTAAAAGTTAAATTTATATTTTTGTTTTGCGCTTCAGTTGTCAATAAAGATGTTAAATGTTTTCCTACTATATGATACCAACAATGACTTTGTTATTGCTCGTTTAGTAATGTTTTCATATTTATTCGCGGGTTTTAAACCAGCGATACTGTAAAGCCCTCTCTCCCTCTCTCAAACTATTAGATGAATAACCAATATAATCGACAACAGTCAGACCAGGGACTGCTAATCGCGGAAAACCTAAAAACGGGTTAATTTGCTACTTCTTTTACAATTCCTTTTAAAAGATTAATAAGTTTAACTGTATTTAAACTATCAAGTTTCAGTGTTACTTAAATGGAAGACGATTGAATTCTCAAGTCTGTGTAAGTGAATTTGCTTGAAGGAATCGTAATGTACTTTTTTGCACTTCTGGAATGGAAATTAAAATGAAATTTTGTTTATTATCACTTACTCATAATCAATTATTTTCACAATTATAATTACTATATAATAATTAACAAGTAAGCTCTTATATACTTCTGGGGATTATAGATGTAATTAAGGTATAAACCGTTATCTGTGACTTGACATACATGCCCGTTGAAAGATTGAAAGAGTTCTATCATCATTAATTTTGATTCTGATATCCAAAAAGTTGATGTTATTTATAGACATTTCATATGTGAATTTCAGACAAAAAAGATCTTTGAAGCGGTTGATAAACCGAAGTATCTTACACGTCTTCTATGTAGCATACGTTGATGACACCCTTACTATATTTAGGAACAGTACTGGCATTCTTTAGTTTACCAACAGCTTGTCTCAAATTCACATCTGAAAAGTCGTTAAATAGCATTGTTAACTTCGTAATGACAATTTATTATGCTGTCAGAATGAAACTTTTAAAAATAGGACTAATTATTTTGCATAATGTCCTTTTAACAAAAAGAGAAAATATTGTTAAAACTTGAGTTACTGCATCTAATGTTGAAAAATTCTGATAAATTTTAGAATAATGCAGTTGTTTATATGATTGAATGTATATATATTAAGTACGAATATATATTATGTATATACTATAACTAGTATTAACTTAATATTATTATTATATATTATATATATATATATAATCATATATATATAATATATATACCTATTATTAATAATATATATAATACTATCAATATATTATATATATCTAATATAATATTATATATAAAAAAATTTAACTTCTTTATATATACGTAACATATATATTATATACTATTACTATATATACTATATATATATATAATATATCATATATATATATATATATATTAATAGTTATATGTAGTTAGATTGCACTTATTATATAATAATATATATAATACTATATATATATATATAATTATACTTATATATTAAATAAATATATATACTATGTATAATATATTAATTATATACCCATCATATTATATTATACGATATTAAATATTTAATATCCATATAATTATAATATTATATATTTTAATATATCATATATATATAATATATATATCATTATATAAGATATATAGTATATATATTATATTATATATAATAATATATTAATATATACTGTACATGTATATAATAAGATTAAGTATACTTACCTTTTTTTCTTGTTATAAATATTATATCACTTACAATTTGCTTATAATTACCTCAGAATAAACATATATAATTATTAAATATATTAATATTATATTTAATAAATATAAACTAATATAGTAGTTATGAACTATACTATATATATTATTATAATTCAATATATAAATTATTATATATATAAATATAAATTAATATAATATAATAATATATTATATTAATATATTAAATTCAATGATAATATATATATCTATATATATATATGGAGCAATATTTTTCCTCTTGTATATTAAAACTTAGAAAGAAACTTAAAAAAGAAAAAATCAAATTTTCACATTTAATTATTCATGAAAAATATATTTTGAATTTTAATATTAAATGATAACATTATTGTCTTCTTTTCTAATAACGCTCGAAAGGAGAATAAATTACTACGATTTGTAGAACGCGCTTAAAGACCGCGTTTATGTTTTATTAATTATTTTGATGAAAGAAACTGATTTTATCTCCGTGCTATCATAGTCATTCGTTTACCATTTTAAATCTCCGATACTGATTTTCCTTATACTGATTCCAGATTTTCTGAATACCGATTACAAAAACCATTTACTGCGATTCACGATTAACCGATTGTGAATTATTTCAGTATACCCGATTCCAAAGCACAGATATTGTATTACCGATATACGATTTCATTCCTATACCGATTCAAAACCGGATACGAATTTTGCCGATACCGATTCCCAAAATGCCGATCCGAGCTGTGGAAATTTCAATAATTCTACCGAAACCGCATTCAGATACCGATATTCCCCCCCAAAAAATTTGTGATCTTCCGATTCTCAATACAGAATTTCTTTTACCTTAATATGCCAAAATAAATAGTTCCAATTCTGATGCGATTTATAATACGATTCGATTTTCCAGATGCCAATTAAAAAAAATCCACCCGAATTCTTGCATTCTCACCGTTATTACATTCGATATTTACTACTTTAATATGCAATAAATTATTTAATATAGTATAATTATTTACATTAATATCATTTAATTTCCATTAATACTAAAAGATAGCAAAATACTACGTTGATTTCAATTACATGGATTGCGATGGGCGAAGTGGGGGGAGAGGGTATTCCTAGCCCTATTTTATTAACTATCCCTCCCCCCCCCTTTCAGACTTCTTATGAATGGGGTTATGAGCTCTATATCTTAATAGTGAGCAGGCAGATTCATAGATATTTAGTATATAATATATATATATATTATATACAACTTATAATAATTATTAATATTATTATAATATACAAGTAATATATATATACTTATATATAATTATATATTACAATATATAAATTATATTCTAGACTATGTAGGACAAACCTCTGAAGTTGTAGTGCTGTGGAATAATAATATGCGGCGTCACCCCTTCTTAGACATTCCCCTGCGTAGGACAGATGAGTTTTATTTCCCTGGGCAAAGATACAATCATCGGCTGCTCGATCACGTGCTGCTCTGGTTTGATAGCAGCCTTAAAGTTCGATTTCCGCAGTCCCCCATTTCCCTCTAAAGGGATAAAGCACCGTTAAAAGGACAGTTTATACTATATACTAATTAATATATATTAATAATATATTATATTATATATATATTACACATTATTATATATATAATATATATATATATATATATATAATATACATATTATATAATATATAGATATATATATATTAATATATATATTTAGTATATTACTATATATAATACTATATATATTATATATATACGTTAGTATATATATATATATATTCTTAAATAATATATCAATATATAGTATACATATATATATACTAGATATATATATATAATATTAATACTATATATTAAATATATATACTAATATTATTATATATTACATATTATAATTATACTATATATACTATAAATACTATATAATATATACTAAATATATGATAATCGTTTATATACTAATATATAATTAATAATAACTTAATAACTAAATACTATATAGCTAATATAAATAATTACTATACTACTTATATATATACTAATTATTATAATATATATATATATAATATATATATATATTATATATATTTTTTTTTTTTTTTAAGTTAAAAATAAAAACTAAATAACGTGCTTATTTAAATGCTACAACAATTATTGTACATTATAAATAAGCCTTTATTTAGTGTTTTATTTATTAAACTAACAAAATCTTCCCAAAGTACGAACCGCGTTTCTATTTAACATCCGTTGGTTTCTCATCGGGTCTAATGTAAACCAATGGATTTGAGTGGAAACATACGTTTTTAAAACTAATACCTTAAGTGTTTTTAATGTTATAATATATTAATTATATAATATATATATTAATTATACATGTAAGACACAATAGACAGGAAATCCTATTATTCATATATCACTATATATATATATATCTCTAATTATATATATATAATTTACGTTTGTAATAATGATATAATAATAAATTACTCGTAATTATATTACTATATCGATAGATAATGTGTGACTGTAAGAGGACGAGAGAGGAGATCGAAGAGTATGAATGCGAGAATGTGGAGACTGAGAGAGAGAGACGAGAGAGAGAGGAAGAATAATAGAGAAAGAGAGAGATGATGATGACGTCATCCTTAGCTTTCTTGGGGTTTACTTTGTTCAAGAAGTTGTAAATACAACAAGTAAATTGTCTTAATATAGGTTATTTAATTGGTGATTTGTCCGAAAAGATCTACATCAACTTTGGAAAAATAAAATAATTGAATGTTAACCTTGAAAGAATAAAGAGAGAATTTAAAGTAACCTTAATTAAAAAATGAAATACAAAAACTTACATAAAAATAACTGTTATATTTTAACTACAATTCTGTTTTTTAAAGATTTATGAATCAAATATTTTGCAAATTAAGTTTAAAAAAAAAAAAAAAGGCACAAAAAAAGTTATAAATTGCTTTAGAAAGGAAAAAATGCATACAAACTGCAAGAAATATTTTTATTTCTCTATAATTTTTGCACTATAAATCCATTTAAAAAAAAATAAAAAAACAAAAAGAAGAAAAAAAGATTATATATATTCATTCAATCTATTTAAATATGTTTTTTTAACTTATAAAGTAAAATATTCTTTTCAAAGAAAATAATCTTAACTTATTTGAGTAATTTTCTTTATATTTATTATTCAGTATTATATTTATTTATTTATTTGTTATTTAATTATTTATTGATTAAAGTTTACTTATTTACTATTTATTTATTCATTTATGTATTAATTTATTTATTCATTTATGAATTAATTTTTAATTTTAGTGTATTTAGCAAATATTTTTACTATAAATTTATTTGTAAAAATTTTTGTTTGAAATTAAAATTTCTTCATTTTTTATTGCGTGACTATTATAATGAATTTTAAATGAATAACTTAAAGTTACCTATATCTCCTCCTAACACTAAACTGGAATCAATTTCAAAAATAACATAAAATTTCAAATAAAGTTCCAACATAATTCTGAATTGAAAAATAACCGTAGACCTTATCCTATAGGACGATGAGCACCTCAATCTAAATAAAAAATCACAAAACTCAAAATTAGCATTTAAAAGCACAACTACTAAATATAAAAATTAACAAACATCAAAACAAATGGAAAATGAAGCACCTCCACAATCTAAATAAAAAAATAAATTCAACAAACCTCAAAACTAACGATGAAGCACCTCCACAAATCAATCCAAAACAATAATACAACAAAACTCAAAACTAACGATTGAGCATTCCCACAACTCTACAATAAAAATCAACAAACTCAAAACTCAATCAAAGCACTTTCACAATCTAAATAAAAAAAAACATCAAACTCAAAAAACTTTGATAATGAGGAAAATCCCCAATCTAATCATAAATAAACAAGCTCAACACTAAACTGGAAGCAATTTCAAAAATTTCAACAAATAATCAAAACTTCAAAACGATGAAGTTCCTCCACAATCTAAATAAAAAATTAATAAACAAAACTAACGATGAAGCACCTCCACAATCTAAATAAAAAAATCAACAAACTCAAAACTAACGATGAAGCACCTCCACAATCTAAATAAAAAAAATCAACAAACTCAAAATTAACGATGACGCACCTCCACAATCTAAATAAAAAAAATCAACAAACTCAAAACTAACGATGAAGCACCTCCATAAACTAAATAAAAAAAATCAAACAAACTCAAAACTAATGGTGAAGCAACTCCACAATCTAAATAAAAAAATAATTTACAAATCAAAACTAAAGAATCAAAATTAAAATAAAAATTTATTTAAAAAAAAACTAACCTCCCCCCCCCCCCCAAAAAAAAAAAACAAAAAAAAAATAAAAGTTGCCCATCGTCCATGCTAGAAAAAGAGAAGTCTAAAACACAATGCGTGTATAAAATATTTCAATAATGGTCCGTCAACTTAATTATCAAAGGAATTATTTTGTCGTTTGTGTTATCTAACATTATATTTAATTACTTAATTCATAAAATTATTTCTAAAAATAATTTGTAGATTCGACCACATTCTAAATTTTGTTCCCTGATAGTGAAAATTAGACGAGGTACCTCTACGATAAACCTAATGTATATATCTTCAATATATATATATACTCTATATGTATCTCTCTCTCTCTCTCTCTCTATCATCATATCATATATATATATATAAATTAAATATATATAATATATATTCTTATATAATATATATCTTATATAATATATATATATATAATTATATATATATACTATATATTTATACTATACTTTATCCTACTAATGTAATGTATATACTTGATTATATATATATTAATGGGACAATTAAGAATTAGCATCCCGTAATATTATATAATATCTTTTTTAATGGAATATATTGAAAAAAAATAAACAATAACTAATATATATATATTCTTCCGTATATCTATATATAATATACTATATACATTTTATTTGCGTATATTTTATATATTACATATTATTATATTATGAACAGTATTCAGCGATAAATGATGATATATAATAATAATAGGTATAAATATACATAAACATATCTGTTTTAAGACGGTTGTGTAATGCATATATTATCTTTAATTTCTTTCATAAATTTTTATATCCTAATTTTATCTACTTTTTTCTATGCAAGAATAACTATGATGCTTTATGATGCGACGCAATTAAACGCTAACTAAAAGAACTTTTACTCGGGAGGCGAATCGAGAAAAAAAAAATTTTGTAAATTTTTTTCTATAAAAGAATATATAATGCTATACTTTATATTCGCATTAATTTAATTATTATAACTTTTTGTTTAAAGGTATTTTGCGTGTTCCTTATTTTTTAAATTAGCCATATACAGTATATCTATTAACATATAATATATACTATATATAATACTTATATATATATATATGTCTTATATTTATTTGAATATGTATATCCTTTATATTTCTATTATAGATAGATATATATATATATATAGTATACTACTATATCATACTTTTACTAATTTTTCTGTACTACTATACAATTTTATACTATATATGCTTATCTTACGAATCGTGATTGATAAGTGAGGCATACTTCTAATCATCCGACTAGAGCAGATACTCGTCCTGTAATTAACACAATTACAAGCAAGAAAGATAAATGGACTTACCAAAATAATTATCAAATATTTTCAAACGGAAAAAACAAGTCACCAAGAAAATATAAGTTAGTAAAATATATATATATATATATTGTAAATCTAAATATATAATAGTATAATTAATATAAACTATACTACTACATATACACTCATATAGGATATAGTTAATACTATTATTATATATTTATAAATTTATAGTATTAATATATTAATAAGTTTCATGCAAATGTTCTCTGTATATAAAATCACATTAGTTACTAAATTAATTTATATTAATATATATATAATATATAATTATATATATATATACTATATAGTATATATATAAATATCATATACCTCCGCATATGTCGGTAGCATATTACCATATAGTTTATATACGTATAGTTAATTCTACATATATTATATATATACATATTACATATATATATAATATATATATCGCTATATAATTATATATATATATATAATATATAAATATTTATATAGTATATTCACATTTAGAAATAAAAAATATATAATACCATATATATAATAGTAATACATACCAGTTAATATCAATACTACATTCTAAACTAAATTATATAATACTTATAATATAACTATAGTTAATATATATATATGATATATATGCACAGCTTACCAACCCAAATTGTCAGATTACTCAGATATTATTCAGTATATAATATTATTAATATATATATATATAGTATATATATCTATTATCACTATATTATAAATTATAATATAGTATATCCGGTATACTATTACCTAATAATCATAACTTATATATTCTATGAATTATACTAATACTATAATCTATACTCATAATATATTATAGTATAGTACTATATATATATTTCAATGCGCCTGATTATCTATCTATCTATCTATCTGATCCCTATTGCTATCTTCTCATCTTATCTACTCTCATCTATTTATCTTTTTCCCCTTTATATATACATATCTGAATATTATATATACGTATATAAATATGTATATTTAATAATACGTAATATATATAATACCTATATATTAATTATTGAGACTCTATTCAGTAAAGTATTCATTATAATATATTACTATATATAATATTATTATATATATATTAATGATAACTAGCTATTATTATATATACTAATATATAATATAGTATAATATATATATATATTATATATATACTAGTATATAAATATAACATATAGTAAATATCTAATGCTAATATATATCTATATATATAATTATAGACATATATATATATATCATTTTATATAAGTATATATATATATTAATACTTAAATATTTAACATAATATAAGTTATTAATATATATATTATATGATATACTATATATATATATAATACGTATACCTATATATATATATATATTCATATATATATATAATATATATAAAGTATATATCTATTATGCATTAAAAGTAACTTATATAGTCTAGACCTATTATATATTATATAATATATATATATACATTACAATATAGTATATAGCTATTATGAACCATAATCAATATTACCCGTCAGTCTGTGAACTTTCAAATTTTTTATTAAGTTTTTTTTTTCCTAGGATCTTAATATAACACACTCCGTGTTATTTTAAAAAAAGTTAAACATAAACCATTCTATTTGTTCTAATG
Source organism: Trachelipus rathkii (assembly GCA_015478945.1). Taxonomy (NCBI): domain Eukaryota; kingdom Metazoa; phylum Arthropoda; class Malacostraca; order Isopoda; family Trachelipodidae; genus Trachelipus; species Trachelipus rathkii. The sequence continues at coordinate 19,696 of JABUQX010111419.1, read as the reverse complement.
CGCATTCATAATACCAATACTTAATATTTAAAATCCAATATTTAATTTAGCCCTAAAAAATGTTCTGTAGTTGCATGCCATTGTTTGCATACTTTGTTACAGTTATCATTTTTCCCCGCAGGCAGAAAGTTTGCCCATCAGGTATTATCTATGTTTTGCCAATTTCCTTAAATGTAAATATTAATTCAGAAATTTATATTTACAATTTACATTATACAATTTTAATTTCTTACAATATTATATCACGTCATTTCTCATGTGTGAAAGAAAATATAACAGTAGAATTATACTGTAAAACTGGAAATGTTATAACAGTAGAGCAGTTACTGTCTAAGCCAAGCGATAGTTATCAAATGTATTAAAAGATTTATTGTAATACGTGTGACTCTGTGCTCCTAGTTCTGTCCCTGTCTATTTTCTCTATCGTTAAATTATCCTAGTTCTATTTAACAGATGCAGATATTTTATACCAGTAATATATATATATATTATATTATAGATTCATATATTATTAGTTAATATATAGCTATAGTAAGTATATATTAATATTACTACGCTTATCTATATGATGCTTATATTATTAGTATGAAGAGATTGAGCGAGAGAGAGAGAGAGAGAGAGCCCTCGAAGCGATGACATTACTTCCTATTGGGCATTTTACTATACTATATTCAATAAAAATATTAGTATATGTCAATGAAAATAGTATATATATATATATGATATATATATATATATATTTCATATATATTTAACTAGCAAATAATAATAATTTCTGACCGATATAATATATATTATCTTGGAGTATATAAATTATTCAATAAGAACTTATTTTGTTAATCATTGTGATGCTAAAACATTTATATCAACAACTCCATATCTAAAAAATTATTGTGAATATAGAAAAACCCCAAATGGTATTATTCTTTCACCTGTGCAGCTAGGAAAGTGGTTAGTTGTTTTCTGCGATGAAATAAATTTACCTGATATGGATAAATATGGAACTCAGAGAGTTATTAGTTTTCTGCGTCAGATGGTGGAGCATGGCGGATTCTATCGTATTTCAGGTATTTTAATATAAAAAGGTTAACTCTTTGAGTATATGCAATTTCCCTTAAAGCTTATTTAATGGTTAAATAGGCTTTGTCTGTGTTAAATGTTTAGTTGAATTTTAAATGTAGGTCTTTGTCCCCTTGTTTCTTTAAAGCTTCTGTCATTTAATTATGCTCTCTCATGTACCTGTCATCTTATTATTCCTTATTTTCAAGCTATAGATATATGCCCTGAAAATACTCAAGCATCCACTAATGTACATGTCAATCGTCTGAGTTTTATTTAATGTAAATGAATGACATTTATAGGTCACGGAGATGGATGAGAGTACATGAGATATATCAAAGTGCATTGGCTTTTACCTCGGAATAACAAATGATGACTTTTTATATTTTCTCCGAAAGCTATGAACATGGAGCTAGACAGCTTAATCCAACCACATCAACAGGACAGATTCCTTCTATAGCATAGTAAAAGGAACACTAAGGAGTAATCACTCAAGAAGCAGTGTTTTGTTCATATTATTGAGCATTATTTTTAATCGAAATTCTATCAGTAATAAAATCCGTTTCAGAGCTGGTCCTTGAATCTCAGTAATAAAATCTAGGAACCCCCATATTTTTTTCATTTCATTTACGTACATGATTTGTAATTACTGTTGTCAGCAATGACTCCTTCATCTTTTACATCTATCAAGAGTAAATCTTTTGATCGTGAAGCATATATAAAATAATAAGGCATATATGTCAGCAACTTCATCAACTGGCAATGTTGACAATGATTTCAAACTTTTGGACTTAGTGCACAGCCCAATACCTTAGAATATGTATTGTAACAGCTAAAGCTGCGTAAATTAGTTTTTTGTTCCTTGTAAGAAAAATTTTTCTTTAATTATATTCAGAACTTTCCCCATCAGATCTCTCCTCTCTCTCTCTCTCCTTCTCTCTCTCTTCTCTCTTCCTCTCTCTCTCTCTCTCCTACACTTTCTCTCTATCTCTCTCGCCCATTCTCTCTCTCCTCTCTCTCTTTCTCTATTCCATCTAGCATTCTCATTCTTCTCTCTCTCTCTCTTCCTCTCTCTTCTCTCTCTCTCTCTCTCTCTCTCTCTCTCTTCCTCTCTCCTTCTTCTCTCTCTCTCTTCGCTCTCTCTCTCTCACTCTTTCTCTTTCTCACTTTCTCTCTTCTCTCTCTCTCTCCTCTCTCTCTCGTCTCTCTCTCTCTTCTTCTCTCTCCTCTATATATTATGCCAATGTACAACTATATATAATATATATATATATACTACATATATATTATATGTTTATATATATAGATATCTAAGGTAAATATACTATTATATGCCAGAATATATTAATCATGTATATAGTTTATGTATATGATCTATCCAACAATAGATACTATTCATATAATGATAATTATAGTAAGTTATATACTATCATTATACTTTTTATACGATATATACTATATATATACTTAATGTCCATGATATTCAAATGTAAAGGTAAATAAGAATTCATTGGTATTATCATATTAGCGTTATTTGATAAAATTTTCTTCGTTCTTTATTTTTCTTTTTTTTTTTATAAAATGAATGAAGATATAGAAAATGTTTTAGATACATTGTATGTATTTATAAGTATATTTCATTTATTGTTTGAAGCAGTATGGTTTATGTACATTACTCAAAAACATGTTAGGACAAGATTTCAGTACTGCTGAGGAGTTATCAACAAAATTTTGGCATCAGATAAATTCCATTGGTTGTTCAGCCCATTTGTATACTGTTTCCCTTGTATTGATTTTTGCCTTTAAAATCTATTAAAACAATAAAGAGAAACCACACATTTTACACAATTCAAAAATAAGATAAACAACCCAAAAAAATAAACCAAAAAACATTGGTTTATTTGTATTTTACAAAAAAAATAAAACAATGGTTTTTATAGTGTTTTTTCTAAAAAAAAACATGTTTTTTTTCCGAACCCGTATTACGCACTACTATATATATATCTCTTACTATATAATAATATACATAGATATAATTAAGTACTATATACTATATAGGATATATAATATCCAAATATATATATTAATACTATCAAATATATATATATTCATTTAATATATAGTATTATACTATATATATATATATCACTCTAAATATATATAAATATATATCCTATATTAAGTAGTGCTTCGCATATAACTATACTTAATCGACTAGTTCATCAATTTTATGCATACTTATATACTTATATATACGTGATATTAACATCATATTATATCAGATCTTGCCCGAGTCAGCTATCTCCCAATTATATTATTTATTTTTTTTTTCTTTTTTTTCCTTAATCTTCCTGAAGTTTTTTTTTAGCCTCTTATTATACTAATATACTAATACTATATATATTATATAATTATTACTATTATTGAACCTACATCTATTTTGATATAAATATAAATTATATAATATCTATATAATATATTATACATTATATACATAATATATATAAATATATATAAATATAGTTTATATATTTATATATACTATATATAATATCAATATCATCTATATATCGTATTAGTGTATATATATCATAAACAAGCAAGCATGATTAGACTTTTGGTGACATTCAAATGCCATTATTTTTATTAAAACAATAGGACAGCCATGAAATTTAGCACGAATTTCATGCATAAAGAACGTTGATTCCAGAAAACAATATAATAGAGCATTGAATTCACGCAATAAGTTTTGTACCCCCTAAAACTACATATATATTAATATTGTTATTATATATACTATATTATTATATATATTAGTTAATATATATAGGTATACTATATACTATAGTCATTTATATATATATTATATGATATATATATATTATATAATAGATAATATATATATATATATATTATATATGTATATAGTTATTTACTGTATAGTTATCAGCTTTTTATTAAAATATATATATATGACAGAATCGTTTGCATCAAACATTTTACTTGCAGTCGGGTCATATGATGACTTTCTTTCCACAGTTCAAGGGCGACAGGCTAGCAATCCGAGCCCTTTACTTTGTTAATTCGCTTCATAAACTCCTGGGACCAGCCTGGAAAACCTTTTTCGAACTAAGAACCAATCTTCTCGCAGAAGATTTGCACGAGAACGATTTGTGTGAGCCAACACACAAAAGAATAAGAAATGCTTTCATAATAGACAAAATTTAGTCCCGTTCCTCAAAACCCGGGTTCAAACAATTGCGTATATGCTCTAATCGATCAAAAGAAACAGTTTTCAAATGTCCAAAAAGAGAAGAATAAGTATTATATTATCAACTTATACTTTTTCTGCGAGTGTTAATTGTCATCTCGATAGAAACGAATAAATTACCTATATTTTTGTTAATACTTTCCATGCTCAATTTTGACACCGGTTCTGAGGGCCCTTAAACTGTTCACTTTATAATACGTTCCATTGCATTTAGAATTAAAAATTACCTTATAATACTTTCTCAATATATATTAATATATATATATATATATATATATATAATATATATATAGTAATTATAATATATATATACTAATATACTAATATATAATTAGTACGATATTTCAACTAACCTAATATTACATATAAATTAATAACGGTTATTCTATATATTGAGTGATTGTTATACGGTATATATATTATATTTCACTTTATCTTTATTATATTTATATTATTTCTAGTATATAATTTCTAACATATTATAACTATTTATTATATGCTATATAATTATATAACCATATATCCTATTTAATATTTTATATTATCTCTAATTATTATCATTTTAAATATATATACTCCGATATATAGAAAAATATATTAATAATCCATATATATATCTATTACGCTATGCTACTCTTTTAATAATATAGTAGATATATATATATATCATATATTATATATATATATATCTACTAATATATATACTATAACTTAATGAAATATATATATACTATAATTAAACTATATTCTTTATTCTTTAATTTTCATTATCTAGGAAATTGCTATATATATTATACTTATATATTCTTTTAGCTTCATTTTATAATATACTAATATATATTATAGTCGTATATGGCCCCATAGAACTATATATATATCAAGTATTTATTTACAGTAAATATCTGCAGATATCCCCTTATTAGTTATAATATATATATATTATAAACGCCCTACTCTGGCCCTTACACACCCCTATATCGCACATATACTCCTAACCCAACATTTAGGCATTTTAGCTAAAACTATCAAGCATCAATGAAGAATAACTTTAAATATAAATGCGCATTTCAAATAAATAATTGATTATTAGATAATAATTAAATATTTTTGCAATTTTTTTATTTCCTAAAATGTCTTTATTTACTCATAATTAAATTAAAAAATTATTTGGAAAATATAAAAAGAAAATAAAATAAATATACTTAGTCTCTCCCTACTTATATTATCACACTACAAACTTTGACATAAAAATATTTCATTGAATATGTCGTTTTTATGATGTCAAATTATATCCTATTTTGGCGATGTAAAGTTATATATATTCATATCGATAGACTTTGATAAATTACATCAACATCATTGTTTACGACCAGTCATCTTAAGCAGATATTTTACACACCTTCAAGTACTATTAGTTCCCTTCCAATTTTCTAGTTTATTTACTTTTCATAAATACAGAGTATCAGTTAAACGATTAAAATCCTATTACATATATTTTCATTTATATAGCAATTTACAGCAAAGTTATTGTAAAGATACATATCATATCAGAGAGTATCACAACACAAAATTTATTTGCCACAATTCCAAAATCTATATGAGCCAATGAGTGATAAATATTTGATCTTAATATGCGCAAATTGCTCTTATGTAGTAAAAGCTAAGTGATGTATAACTATTTATACATATATGTAATATATATATATATTTATTTACTTTATTTGTGCAATATTTATGTTTTGAACATACTTACTATATTAATATTATTTCATTTATATATTCCCATTCTTAAAATTTCACAAACATTTTATATATATAAATATATAATCTAAGACACATTTCATTTATACTTATTTCCATTATATACTTATATTATATATATATATATAACTTTATTATTATATATATATATTAATAAATAGCTAAACTTACTTATACTGAAAATATTAAAATCCTGGTTATAGGAATTATATTATGCTTCTTATTTCAGAGGTATATATACATAATAGCGATTTATACAAGTAAGAAATGATTGGTATTATAAATACTATGATCAAACTATACTTAAATACTATGTTTCAACATCTAATTGATATACAATTACTTGTTATATTATGGCCTGTTTATACTTTATTAATTTAAATGACAATAATATTACTATCTCAACAGACAACCAAAAGATGTTCAATATACGTATTATGTTAATGTCATCATTGTAACCATATAGTAGTTATTATTATATATCATAAGATATGATATTTCGTTCTATACTAGTGAATTATTATTATCTTACTAAATTATCAATAATATAATATAGTGTATCATTACCAACTATGACCTCACTTTTACACTACATATATAATATTATATATATTTTGTAAAACTGTTAATGATAGTAATTCCTGATATTGGAAAAATATTATCCATCACTCCACCCTGAATTAAAATTTGCTCAAATAATATTATTAATCTATTACTGCTATTATTCAAATTTTTAACTTATTATCTAATTATTCCTATATGTCCTTTTCAATTACGTTGTTTATTATGATAACTATCACGCAAAGTAATATATTACTAAATCCAATTATCTGATTCTAGGTATTTAAATTTACCACATTGCACTACTGCGACTGATATATTAAATATATTATTATTACTTATATAGTATAATAGTATAAAGCTAATTGTAATGAAAGTCATACATTAAATTTTTTTTGTGGCATATATTACACTCTAATAATGTCATCGTTCTAAACTACTTAAAACTTGTCAGTCAATCCATTTATAATCCATATATATTATTTTCTTATCAATTATATAACATATTCTATACCTCATTATATTTACACATCCAAATCTGCTCTAAGAATAAGTGAATACCCAAAAAATAGCTATACTTAAGACTATCATATATATAAAACTATATACTGTATATATTAATATATATTACTATGATATATATATTATAGTATACATCTACAACAATTCATAATCTTAATTATGGTGTAGCAATATCTATAATTACCATCAACTGTATACTGACAGGGTTGGCCTTATATGTATGGAAGGTATAGGACCTGCTATTCTGTTATATTATTTAATATATATTCGCATATATCTTTTTATAGGATCTATTCATATACTAATATTACTTCATGCTTTAATGCCTCCATAAATGTAAATTAATTAATATCAAAGGTTAACTTCAATAAGCAATTTTAAAACTGTTATATTATTATGGTGTATTTAACAGTTTCATACTTCTCATTTGACAATTTTAAAGTTTCGCTCGATCGAAAAATGTAATCTCAAATCTTATTTCACGATAACCGTAGAACAATATAAATGTTCCAATTGATGGTAAATTCTTCGCACAGTTTTTCTTTTGAGTGCTAATGTTAAGACAGGACTTCTAGTTTCCATAAAGGGTGAAAAAACCCTACCTTAGAGTATACTCAAAGACTAGCATCGAAACCATTGGGCTGAGAAAAGATTTCTAGAGTGATGTTTAGCTTCAGGATCAAGGAGTATCGACTAGCTCTCTGAAAGAGAAGACACTGACGCAAATCTGACAGTGTCAGAACCTACTCATGATATATATAGTATCATGTTAATGATACAATTAATATATATACATATAATATTATTTTATTTATATTATCACATACTTATACCCACCTTAAACTATATATCTAATTAATATCACTAATTATACTATATTATAAATAATTAAATATTAAGGTTCATAGGAATTAAATAATAATTATGATAGTATATTATAATAGTAGTATAAATAATATAGGCTTTACATTTACTCAGTGTTTATCATTCTCAATTATACTTTAAGCAGTTTTATTATATATATATTTATTATATTATTTATATTAATATATTAGTATATATATATATATATAAATTATATATATATATATATATTATTATTATCTTATATATATATATTATATATATATATAAATTTTATATATAAGTGAAGAAAAACTATCAAAAACATTTTTTAATAATTATAATACTACCTATTTATTGTATGAAAAGCTTGTTTTTATTATATTTTACCAAATACTTTATTTTAAATCACCAAATTTCTTGAGTAATTTCTTAGCCTATCATTTTTTTAAAATAGGGCTCTCGTTTTATAGATAAGTATTAAAGCGTTTTCTTCTATTAATATAAATTCTACACCTACCTCATTATCGCATTATCTTCACTTAATTTAGTATAATAATGCTATACCAATACCCACTTAATGAAGCATATATAAAATTAATATTCAATATCAGATCAATCAGGACTCATTCAGATACAAAAAATTTCAAGAACCTCCACAAGCACATTTTTATGATTTCATATTTTCCCACATTTCGTTCAGTGCAAGAAACGATTATTTATCTAATATATTAAAGTTAGAAACCATACTAGTACCGCTCCTTTATAAAGTTGACGATTGAAAAATGATGGCATGACGATACCGACCTGAGAAATATTTTACTATTAAGATTCAGAGTAGGAGCCGAGAATTATCTAAATGAATTTATATTATTATTAAGCTCATTATTATAGGGTTTTTTCTTTAATTTATGATGCCAAATATAGCTTCTTTTTATACTTTTAATTTAAAATTTTTTAATATTTAGTTAACTTTTAAATTTATTTCAAATTATTTTAAAACATAAAAAAAATATTGGGTAGAGCTACCTACCGCCACCCCTTTATATTTTTGTTTCATTATAACTATACTTATATTATTTTACATATATGTATACCTATATTATATGTTTTCATATATAATATATATTATTGATCACTATTATTATCATATATATTTATTTATATACTAAATATATTATATATTAGTATATATATATCATACAGTCTTATATATATAACCTATATATAATATATACTAGTATATAATATATATATATAGCGTTTAGGCAAAATTTTAAAAAACTGTTCCCTGCTTTGTCATAAAAATTAGTTGTTGGTTTTCTTTTCTGTTTGAATAAAAAGCGAAAGAGTTAAATACCGGTTGGGGGGGGGATTCCTTTCCTCTGTTCCGGCGAGCATGGTTTTCGAACCGGAACCAGCTCACCACTGTATACTACACATCAAGCTTCTATATATTCACTTTTATATGTTTTATGCCTTTAATGCTTTTATTTTTGTCGATCTTGGGGCAATGTGTTTGTTATTAACAAATAACATTTAAGCGTTACTTCCATTTCATGCGCATACGCACACACACACCTACACGCACACACACATCACAAGGTTAAAATTAAAATAATACGAGTATTGTATGTGCTTAATGGTAATAAAGCTTAAATGGTATTTTAAAGCATTGATAATGGTCAAAAAACGCACAAATATTTTAGAGCGTATACTTTTACTTTTCTTAACAATTTTAGAATACTTGGAAACCATGTAGTCTCAAAGTTGCTGGTTAGGCAAATGTTAAAGAATGCTCCTCTATTTCTTCCAATCAAATTTTAAGAGTTATCAACCTCACTAGGTGGTGTTGGTAAGTAACTATTGGTTTGTTCTGTTGTTGGAATTATTATAGCTTCGACGAGAGGGGTCTTTCATAGTGCACAGAACAAATAGCTGCACAGTTGATCCTCTCTAGTATGGGGCTTTTATTTTATTTTGTTTCCCCTCAAATTAAAATTACAAGTTGTGGTTTAACTCTGCTTGTTCTGATGTATTTCGTTTGCAAACACACTATTTTCAAGTATTACCATCGTATTCAAATTCCAGAAATTGGTTATACTTATATTTCATTCCGAAATCATTCAAAATTTATTCTATATGATATCAAAAAACTCATTTCTCCTTATAAAGTTCAGTAATCTTTCTGGTTTATCTCCTTTTAATCTTTCTGAAAGTTTGCTAAAACTGGTAATTTTGTTGAAACTGGTAATATTTTCCGCTTCCTTTTCCCTCAACTGTTTTTCCTCGCTCCTATGCCACAGCTGCTTTTCCTTTTGCTTCAGCTGAAAGTTTCGCTAAATCGCTTCTTCCTATTTTTATTTTAGAGAAGTGAGATCTACTCTTTCTTATTTTTATTCCAGGAAGACGAACGTTCTTGTTTGAATCCTTCTAGTTCTTATTCAACCTGTTTCTAAGGAAAGAAGAGGGAAAGAGGGGAAGAGGGGAAGAGGGGAATCTTCTCAGCTCTATACCTATGTCCTTTGTTCTTTTCTAAAGGTTTTCTAATCTACCATGATGAAGAAGAAGATTTGGAAACGTCTCAATTCTTCTAATCTTTCTCAGATTGCTAGCATCTATCTATCTATCTATCTATCTAGTTATCTATTTATCTTTCTCAAGTTACTAGCATGACTCCCAAAAAGAATGCTCAACTGGTAATCTTGCACATCTATCTATCTATCTATCTATCTATCTATCTATCTATCTATCTATCTATCTATCTATCTATCTATCTATCTATCTTATATTTTGTATTGCTTGTTTTAATTTTATCTTTTTGATTACAGTGTTTAAGAAATAAAGAATTAAAGACTGAAGGTTATCTTTATTTATCCATGTCTATCTATCTATCTATCTATCTATCTATCTATCTATCTATCTATCTATCTATCTATCTATCTATCTATCTATCTATCTATCTATCTATCTGTGTAAATATTTTATCTCCTTTCCGATCATTCAATACCAGCTATATAGACAGTGGTCGTTCATCCTTTAATATTTAAATCTATCAACTTTGATTTAACCCTCTATTATTTAGTGTAAATTTACAGTTAACCCCGGTAGAAAACCCCGGTTTTTCCTGATTTTTGGCCGGGGCCGGGGCCGGGGCCGGGGCCGGGGCCGGGGCCGGGGCCGGGGCCGGGGCCGGGGCCGGGGCCGGGGCCGGGGCCGGGGCCGGGGTTAGCTAAAATTAGAAATGTAAGTCAAAAACACTGAAAGTCTTAAAACTTAGGATGAAAATTAAATATAATTTCAATTAATTAATAATTTAAATTATAAAAAAGGAATACATTTAATTAATTCAATTAAATAAATATTTTCGAAAGAAATTTTTAGAAAATAATTGATTTTCTAGAAGAATAAGTTGTATTAAATATATATATATATATATATATATATATATATATATATATATATATATTTTTTGTATATATATATATATTTATTATATATATAATATATATATATATATATATATATATATATATATATATATATATATATATATATATATATATATATATATATATATATATATATATAAAAAATATATATATATATATATATAATATATATATATATATATATATATATATATATATATATATATATATATATATATATATATATATATATATATATATATATATATATATATATATATTTAAGAACTACTTTGTCGTAGTGATATATTTACTTTAGAGAGGAAGCCCTTGGATTCTTTTTTAGTATTATGCTTTACTGTCACTTCATTTTATTACTAAATGTACACAAATTAAAAACATTGTTAAAGACACTTTTTTTTAATGAAATAAATTTTAAAAAGGAAAGCTAATTTTCGTCCCGACACGCGAGACCTCTTCAGGCTAAGGGACTGGATTTCTTTCTTGATCTTCATCAGTTCAAGTGTGTTTCAGTTGGTCTGCTATTTTCTTCATGGTGTTGTTGAAATATTTTGATGTTTTCAGATATTCATTTTGTATAAAATCTATCTTAACTTCACCGGGATGCTTATTGTAGTTGTTACTATTATAAATGCAAAAGGATTCCATGATTTTGCGATGGTTCGTGTGATTGATATTTCTGATCATCTTTATATTGTTGATATTGATAGAGTGGCCTGTGTTACGC
>JABUQX010111418.1:0-22464 GCA_015478945.1 Trachelipus rathkii | reverse complement strand
CTGAGTCACTATATCGGGTTTGAAGCGGATGAGTTTTATCCCCAAAAAAAGGTGTCGCGGGAGCACGTTGGGGGGTTTTTTGGTTTCCTTCCAAAACTCACCTATAAAAATAGGTTCGCCCTTAACGGGAAATCGAAGAAAGCGGGCTGAACGCTTTCGAGTACAATTTTGTTAAGCTTAAAGTATCTTCAAACCGATTATGACGTCATATAGTGACGCCTCATCGGGAACTAATATAAGTCGAAGTTCTAAGTGCAAATTCCGAAACTTAAATTTTTTTTGTGAATTATTATTATTATTTTTTCATGAATTTTTTTAGATTTTCGCACTTAGGCCTTCGACCTATATCAGTTCCCTTCCTGACGTCACTATATCGGGTTGAAGCGATAGTTTATCCCTAAAAGGTGTCGCGCGAGCACGTTAGGTCGTTTTTCGGTTCCCTTCGAAAAGTCACTATAATATAGTGTCGCCTTACGGGAATCGCAAAAGCGGCTGAACGCTTTCGAGTACCATTTTGTTAAGCTTAAAGTATCTTCAAACCGATTATGACGTCATATAGTGACGCCTCATCGGGAACTAAATATAAGTCGAAGTTCTAAGTGCAAATTCCGAAACTTAAATTTTTTTTTGTGAATTATTATTATTATTTTTTCATGAATTTTTTTAGATTTTCGCACTTAGGCCTTCGACCTATATCAGTTCCCTTCCTGACGTCACTATATCGGGTTGAAGCGATAGTTTATCCCTAAAAAGGTGTCGCGCGAGCACGTTAGGTCGTTTTTCGGTTCCCTTCGAAAAGTCACTATAATATAGTGTCGCCTTACGGGAATCGCAAAAGCGGCTGAACGCTTTCGAGTACCATTTTGTTAAGCTTAAAGTATCTTCAAACCGATTATGACGTCATATAGTGACGCCTCATCGGGAACTAATATAAGTCGAAGTTCTAAGTTAGGAACGGAAACTTAAACATTTTTTTTTTGATTTTTTTATTAAATATTTTTCATGAATTTTTTAGATTTCGCACTTAGAGCCCTTCTGACTATTCAGTTCCCTTCCTGACGTCACTATATCGGGTTAAAGCGATAGTTTATCCCTAAAAAAGGTGTCGCGCGAGCACGTTAGGTCGTTTTGTTCGTTTGTTTGTTGAACTAATATATAGTGTCGCCTTACGGGAATCGAAAGCGGCTGAACGCTTTCGAGTACCATTTTGTTTAAGCTTAAAGTATCTTCAACCGATTATGACGTCATATAGGGACGCATCGGGAACTAAATATAAGTCGAAGTTTCTAAGTGCAAAATTCCGCAACTTTTAAAGTTTGATTTGAAATTTTTTGGGAAATTATTTTCTCTGTAATTTTTTAGATTTTCGCACTTAGGCCTTCGACCTATATCAGTTCCCTTCCTGACGTCACTATAACGGGTTGAAGCGATAGTTTATTCCTAAAAGGTGTCGCGCGAGCACGTTGTCGTTTTTCGGTTCCCTTCGAAAAGTCACTATATAATAGTGTCGCCTTACGGAATCGCAAAAGCGGCTGAACGCTCGAGTAAAACCATTTTGTTAACCTTAAAAGTATCTTCAAACCGATTATGACGTCATATAGTGACGCCTCATCGGGAACTAAATATAAGTCGAAGTTCTAAGTGCAAATTCCGAAACTTAAATTTTTTTTTGTGAATTATTATTATTATTTTTTCATGAATTTTTTTAGATTTTCGCACTTAGGCCTTCGACTTATATCTGTTCCCTTCCTGAGGTCACTATATCGGGTTGAAGCGACAGTTTATCCTTAAAAGGTGTCGCGCGAGCACGTTGGGTCGTTTTTCGGTTCCCTTCGAAACGTCACTATAATATAGTGTCGCCTTACGGGAATCGCAAAAGCGGCTGAACGCTTTCGAGTACCATTTTGTTAAGCTTAAAGTATCTTCAAACCGATTATGACGTCATATAGTGACGCCTCATCGGGAACTAAATATAAGTCGAAGTTCTAAGTGCAAATTCCGAAACTTAAATTTTTTTTTGTGAATTATTATTATTATTTTTTCATGAATTTTTTTAGATTTTCGCACTAAGGCCTTCGACTTATATCAGTTCCCTTCCTGACGTCACTATATCGGGTTGAAGCGATAGTTTATCCCTAAAAGGTGTCGCGCGAGCCCATTCCTGACACGTTTTTCGGTTCCCTTCGAAAAGTCACTATAATATAGTGTCGCCTTACGGGAATCGCAAAAGCGGCTGAACGCTTTCGAGTACCATTTTGTTAAGCTTAAAGTAATAATAGTAATAAAAATTGTTATCGACGATAGTTTTTATTTGTAACCGTATTTATTGCTTTTTTAAACACAAACTAAAAGAACTAACGAATTTCTGGTTAAAACGATGCTTCTTAAAACTAATAAATAAAATATTTTTTTATATTTTTTTGTTATTTTAATTACCCATCAAAATTAATTATTCATCAAAAATAATAAGTTATTTAAAAAAAGAAAAAAAAAAGAAAAAAAAAAATTAAAACTTAAAAAATTAAATTTTTAAATTTTTTTTACTATAAGATATCCATCAAAAGTAATTTGTCAAAGCAAAAAGAGTAATTTAGGGTAGATATATAACAAAGAGTAATAATAAGTGCTAAAGTCGAAGTTAACGTATAAGTCGAAGGCAAGTATATAGTCCCGAGTCTAAGTAAAGTCGAAGGTCAAGTATACTAGTCGAAGGTCTATAAGTGCTAAGTCGAAGGTCTAAAGTTTAAATCGAAGGTCTAAGTGCTAAAGTCGAAGGTCTAAGTATAAGCCGAAAAGTCTAAGTGCTAAGTCGAAGGTTTAATGCTAAATCGAAGGTCTAAGTATAAGTCGAAGGTCTAAGTAAAAATTCGAAGGTCTAAGTATAATTCCCCGAAGGTCTAATGTCTAAATCTAAAATTTCTCAAACAAAATGATACACAAAATTTTTTAAGTCCAAAAAAAATTGGAAAAGCATTCATTCGCTGGTTAGACAGCGAAATCAAAGACGGCAAAATTTGTCCCGATGAAATACGTCCAAATTTTCCTACAGAGTGGAAACGGTTTTTAGAAGAAAATCGAACTAATGACGAATTTATTTAACGCGTAACGTACGCATATAAAATATTTTTGAATTTTTTTTTAAAAAAATGTATATTTCTTGTCGTTTTTTTTTTTTTTAAAAAAAATTTGCTGGAATTAATTTAGTCCCCATATTTTTTTATAATTTACATTTTCTTCGCGTATCGAAGTAAGCTTTACTAGTTACGCTGATTCTCGCGAATAAGTGAATAATATCATTTTTAATGGGAAAAAATTAAAATCTACTGTTTAATCTGTGCCAAAAATTGGCACAAATCCCTTTATTACCTAAAATTTGGTGCCAATTTTGTGCTATGTTCCCAATAGGGGGTTTTGACACAAATTTGTGCCAAAGCCATGTTCCCCATCTTATCTAGGGTAAAATATATGGAAGTGCGTCCCGAAATGTCACTATGTAACAACGACGTTTCAGAGAGAAAATAGTGTCGTGGGTTTTTTTTAATTTTTTTTAGTTAAGTTATGTCTAAAAATTATTTATCGAAGAAAATTGAATTTAAGGGAGACTAAACTATAAAAAAATAATAATAATATATAGAGTACACTTTAAAAAATAACTTAAAAAAATCTTAAGGGTACCCCCTCGCGCTTCGATAGGGGCACGAAATAACGTTACTTTTTACTTCTCGGGAGATGGTGCAAAATAAATTTTGCGTTTCTTAAGCGAGTTTTTTTTTCGAGGGAAACCGAAAATAATAATTACGGTATCTAAATCTATAAAAAAATTGGTATTCAGGTACTTACATATTGTAAAATTGTCGCAAGAAAACAAGCCTCAAAAACACCAATTTCCACCTAGACAAAAAAAAAAAGGCAATTTTTGGAAATTTTTAATTTTTTGTTCATTATCGTTTAAAATAAAAACTCTGGAGGCGCATATAAAAATAAGTTGATATTTAGAGTTGGGGAGGCCCAGCACTACTATTACGTCTTGCCCGGGTGCCACACCCCACTAGAAAGCAAATTTTGTTGTTTTTTGGGGCGGAATCCGAAAACTTGTAAATAACTCAGGAAATAATTGAGATTATCGTAAAACTAAAACAGTTTTGTGAGGTCCTTAGTATCTCCTTACTACGTGTTGCGGGTACAAGGGTTCTCTTGCGACAGTTTCAAAAATTTACCGGATAAAACCTTAAAGTTTCCACATTTGCGTAAGGTGCTTACAGCAAAAAACAGTTCCCATTTAGATTTATGGATTTGAGTCCAAAAATTCTAAATTGATTGTTCCCCTTAGAAAATTTTTTTCCATCAGAAATAAAAAAACACGGAATTTAGGCAGTAAACTAGCATGCCTCCTTATCAGTAGTAGGTTCAATAACTAATTGAATAGATTGAAATCCACAGAATGTATTTGGTTTCTTGTAGCTATCGTAAGTTTTGAGAAAAAAAATAATAGCCAATAAAATTCAAAAATAAAAATTTCCATTTTTTCAAAATAAAATGAGACAGACGAATGTTATCTAGTTTTTCTTGTTAGTATCGTAGTTTTTGAAAAAAAAATAAAATAGCCCCAAAAAACCAAAACATTTCTTTGCCATTTCTCAGAACAATTTTTCTTAACGCTGATTCACGAATTGTTATTATGTTTTCTGTAGCTATCGTAGTTTTCGAAAAAAAAAAATAAAATATCCCAAAAATTAAAAATTTTTTTTTGCATTTTCAAACAAATTTTCTACGCTGATTCCAAGAATTTTATTAGTTTTCTTGTAGCTATCCTAGTTTTCAAGAGAATATCAAAGATCAGCGAAATGTTCAGCCTTTACGCAACAAAAATTCTATAGTGATAAAATTTATTTTCTATCATCCCTAATTGCGAAAGAATTAAACCATAAAAAATAAAAATAAATCCAACTTTTTTTTCTATGTTCAATTTTACGAATTGTCATGTTTTGGGCGTAAATAAAAAATGTATTACGAATGATAATTTTTTAATCGTTCTGATTGCTAATAAACTTAATTAAATATAATATACGACACCTATGGGTATATTCCACAAGAAACACGTGGGCTCTATCCTCAATATCGACAAGTGGTCGAAAATATATAAAATTTAAAAATATATAAAAATAAAATCAGAATTTTTTTTACTGACAAATTTTTCTCATATTTTCGACTTAAACCTTCGTTTTATATTGATTCCCGATGATCTTTCGCTCTATGAGCTATTGATAGGCTTGACTATAGTTTAATCGTAAAAAAATAAATTTTAAACACATTTAGTCATTTTTTGCGATTCCTTGTGAAACGATACTTTGATATAGCTACGTTTCAAAGGGAATCGCACAATGACTTAACATGATCAAACATAATTTTTTGCCCATAAACTATCGTTAGGCTTATTAAATATTGATTTAAGGATGTTTCATCGGGAACTAATATAACACGAAGGTCTTAGTGCAAACATTTGAAAATCTAAAGAAAAAAAAATTCAATCATTCATATTCATATTATTATAATTTAAAAGAATTATCACATAAAATGCACAAAGACTTTGATATTCAATTTGATTTAAATTGTTTTAGTAACGCTATTAATTCGTCTGAATTCATTAATCTAAATGGGTTTTCCTTAGGAATTTGTTGACGAAATGTGGTTATATCAAATTTTGTTCTGTTCCTTTTCAAAACTTTTTTATGGCGTAAAAATAATCTCTTCAAAACCTCGGTATTATCTACACCACAATGAAAAAATTCTTGATAATCCTTAACAGATAAGTTATTTTCATCTGCTGTTCGATCTTCATTTTCGTCAAAGGCTTCTTCGTCAATTTCTGGTTGTACATGAATTGATCCTTCTTCTTCTATTTCTCTTTGTTCGACATTTTCGCTTACATTCTTTTTAAGCTTCTGTTCTTCTTCTTCTTCTTCTTCTTCTTCTTCTTCTGCGTCTAATGAAATTTGTTGGAGGCCTTCTTCTTTTTCTTCTTCTTCTTCTTGTTCTTCGCTTTCTTGTTCTCGTTTTCCTAGGAGTTCAACTATTATTTCCATATCTTTATCGAGTTTTTTTGCTATTTTGTGGACCTTTCCCATATATCTTCTTGTATTTTCTAAAACGCCCAAGCGCGTGTAAACAGTGTATGAGGATAGGGTTCTTCTCCATCCCATCTCCGATTGTACTGGGTGGAACTTGCCTACCTTTTTTGAATCCATTTGTTTATGGTAATTGTTATAATCATTTTTTTGAATCTTAATCATCGTTCGGAGTTTATTTGCTTTTTTCTCGAAATCACTTATAAATTGACTTAGTTTTCCCTCCGTCTCTTCTTCTACCTCGGCCAGTTTAAGATCAAGCTCTTCTTCACCAAGATAGTGTTTATCAAGAGGAGTTGGGAGGATGTTCTTCAGATTTGCGATGGTTGAGGAATCTTCTTTATTCCTGGCAAGGCAACGTTTATCTCTATTTATCAGGGCAGTGAATTTGTTTTTATCACACCGATATTCGTGGGAACCTGCAGAATCCAAGCCGGTGTATTTAGTTAGAATTCCATGATCTGATATCGATGATGACGATTCATCAATGCCTGCTGATGCTGATGCTGATGCTGATGCTGATGGTGGTGGTAGTCGTTGTGGTGGTCCTGGTGAATTTTCTTCGTGCGACGAAAGCTCGGCAATTGACGGCTGATACTCCGAGAAGGAATCATCGATAGCTAATAAAAGAAATAAACAGCGGAATATAAAATTTTACAAATGTACATGGAAAATTAAGTAAAGGAAGTAAAAAAAAGAATTAAAAATATTAAACGCATATCAATTTGGTTAAATTAAATTAAAATAGATCAAAAGCTTATATTAAGGTTT
Organism: Trachelipus rathkii; assembly: GCA_015478945.1. Lineage (NCBI taxonomy): Eukaryota > Metazoa > Arthropoda > Malacostraca > Isopoda > Trachelipodidae > Trachelipus > Trachelipus rathkii. The sequence continues at coordinate 15,568 of JABUQX010111418.1, read as the reverse complement.
TATTACTTACGATCATTAAATTCGATACTTGAATTATTCCTCGTTCTCTCAAATATTTCCTCTTCGAGATCGGAAATATGATAATCTATTTCTTCCAATCTTCTGCGCTTAGCACCTGGAATAAAGATGAAAGGAATATAATATTTAGAAGATAAGTTAAGATTAAAAAAATAATATTAGAAGCTAAGAACAAAAAAAGAAGATTAAAAAAATAAAAATGAAATATATTTTCTTACGTTGTTCATAAGTTTTACGAACTTCAGCTGCTGCTATCGAGGACGACTTCATTTTTTCGGTTAAATTGGCATAATTCGCCAAAAGGCCTTCCTCTCTGGAAATTTGCGCAGCGCCTAAAATAAAAACAATAATAATCAATATCGCTGGGTTTGAATATTCTAAAGGGAAATCCTTTAAAATTTCAACATCTCTTGGTGGAGTTGGTGATCGTCGTGGTAATGGGATTCCCATACCTGTTTTAATATAATAAATTTATTAAGTATTGGAAGGATGTTAGATGAATATTTTATTCTTATTACTCACCAGAGTCAGAAGAATGAAAAGTTTTTTCACGGTATCTTCCAACATTCGCTTTATTCGCAGCTGACGTCAATGCATCGGGGGTATAAGCGAGGTAGCTGAAACTTCTTTCTTCCATCAACTGTTTTCGGGAAGGGACCTTGAATGAGGAATAACACTGGAAAACTGGTGATGGTGTTTCGTCAGTGTATACCTGGCCGCTGCTGCCTCTATAACGTTCTCTTTTCTGGCTACCCTTAACTGTTCGAATGTAAATTTGTCAAGACTATCATTATTATTTTAATACTTGACAAATTTACATTCGAACAGTTAAGGGTAGCCAGAAAAGAGAACGTTATAGAGGCAGCAGCGGCCAGGTATACACTGACGAAACACCATCACCAGTTTTCCAGTGTTATTCCTCATTCAAGGTCCCTTCCCGAAAACAGTTGATGGAAGAAAGAAGTTTCAGCTACCTCGCTTATACCCCCGATGCATTGACGTCAGCTGCGAATAAAGCGAATGTTGGAAGATACCGTGAAAAAACTTTTCATTCTTTTGACTCTGGTGAGTAATAAGAATAAAATATTCATCTAACATCCTTCCAATACTTAATAAATTTATTATATTAAAACAGGTATGGGAATCCCATTACCACGACGATCACCAACTCCACCAAGAGATGTTGAAATTTTAAAGGATTTCCCTTTAGAATATTCAAACCCAGCGATATTGATTATTATTGTTTTTATTTTAGGCGCTGCGCAAATTTCCAGAGAGGAAGGCCTTTTGGCGAATTATGCCAATTTAACCGAAAAAATGAAGTCGTCCTCGATAGCAGCAGCTGAAGTTCGTAAAACTTATGAACAACGTAAGAATATATTTCATTTTATCTTTTTATCTTCTTTTTTTGTCTAGCTTCTAATATTATGTTTTTATCTAACTTATCTTCTAAAATATTATATTCCTTTCAATCGTTTATTCCAGTGCTAAGGCGGCAGAGGAAAGATTGCGAAGAAATAGATTTATCATTATTTCCGATCTCGTAAAGAGGAAATATTTGAGAGAACGAGGAATATTAAAGTATCGAATTTAATGATCGTAAGTAATAAAAACCTTAATATAAGCTTTTGATCTATTTTAATTTAATTTAACCAATTTGATATTGCGTTTAATATTTTTAATTCTTTTGTTAAATCGTTATTTTATATATATATGTGAGAGAGTGAGAGAGAGTGGAGATGTATATTCCCGCTGTTTATTTCTTGTTAATTAGCGTATCGATGTTCCTTTCTCGGAGATCAGCCGTCAAATATGCCGAGCTGGCGTCGCGTAACGAATAGGGGGAAAAATTCACCAGGCCACCACAACGGCACTACCACCCACATCAAGCATCGAGCATCAGCATCAGCATCAGCTTAGGCCTATATAATTATAGATCACGGACAAACGGAGAAATGTCGACTATCAATACTAGAACAGAGAGATCAAGTTCTCTCTCGTTGATGTATATAGTTTGTAATCGAACACAAATGATAATTAATATCCTAGCTAAATTACGACCGGCCTTGGATGTGTTGGAAGATCTATTGTGAGTGATTATTACGCAACGAACGACATTTTATCCTCTTTCGGTAATTTACATCAAATAAATAATTTCTTCCTCTAATTTCACTGGCTTTCCCCTCTTCGTACTATAATGCAGAGGGTATAGAAGTCAATAAAGTCACGTTCGCCAAGTCCATCTGCCTCTCAAGTTGTGTGAGCAAATAAGGCGTGGATTGCATCAGGGTCAGCGCTCTAAAATCGCGAAAGGATGGGCAATGAAGGTGTAGAAGAAAGACAGGTCGAAGTGAAGAGAAATCCATACTCACGAGAGATCACATGCATATAAGGATAAATAGCGTTGGGATAAGCAAAGCTTATCTTGTTAGTATCGAGAGAAGGATACCGAGAGAGTTAAAAAGATGAAAGATCAATTATTTCATATCTTGAGTCAAAACTTCTCTATAGGAGACAACTAACAGTCAATAACAAACAAATCTCCCTCTTTAGCCGTGGAGGGAAGTACTGTACTAAAGGGATTAAAAATATATCTTTTCCCTGTATTTTTTTTACTGGATCTTTATTTCCTCTCCTTTTACCAACCGAATCTAATTTCTTTTTTTCTTTTTTTTTTTTTTTTCCTTTCCCTCGTTTTTTAGATATGAATTTTAAAAGCATTAAATTTGTGTTGTTTTTTTTAATCAAGATATAATGTTTTAAGATTAAACTGAGAAATGCGACATTCATATTGATTTTCTTAAGGAGTATTAAACGTGTTGTAATGATATCATTTTTACCATTAATATCTGCAACCTTTAAAAACACAATTCATTTTCTGTATATTAGATTCTTCATTGTTTAATTTTGCTCAGTTTTGTTCATTTTTTCATGTTTTAGATAACATTTTTTTCCCTTTTTTATTCTTGGTTATCTTTAGGAAGTTAAAGTATGGGTTTAACATTTTTATTTTTTTTGTATTGTTAATAGAAAATATTAAATTAATACTGTGTATTGATAGTATATATATAGTACTATATATAATATAATATTTATATAATATATATATATATATATAATATATATACTAATATAGTATATATATATATATTATATATAATCTATATAGTATATATATATTATATATATAATATTATATATATATCATATATATATATATATAGTTTATAATATATACAATATATATATATATATATATATATATATATATACATAGTAGGGACATATAGTAGTAGCACGAAGGTCCACAGCCAACATATAATAAGACTAAGCAATTTATAAGTGGATTTCGAGAAAAAAGCAAAAATTATATATAAATACATTGTAAAATTATTGCGATGATATATAAAGGATATTCAAATAATTTATATATATTATCTTATATTAACATAATAATTATTACTACATTAATACAAATGGATTCAAAAATATAAAGGTATTTAGGTAGATGTGTTATTTACCTACCCATACAGTGATATCAATCGGTATATATATATGATTGAGGATTATGAGAGTGAGAAGAACCCTTAATCTACCTACACTACTATCAACTTATTTTTACTACGCGCTTGGGCGTTTATATATGTTTAGAAAAACAAGTATATTTGAATATTTAATTATATTATGTGGAAATGAGTCCTCAACAAATAATAAAAGCAAAAAAAATCTCGAATTTATATATATATTTATATGGAATATATATAATAATAAGTTGATATAACTCCTTAGGAAAACGAGAACAAGGAAAAGCCGAAGAACAAGAAGAAGAAGAAGAAAAAAGTGTAACTATAAGTGTATATATAATATATATATATATATATATATAAATAAATAGTAGTCATTAAGTAAAATACAATAATTAATTATATTTCATTAGAACCGATACAGAAGAAGAATATGAATATACGTATAAAGTAAGACATAGTAATATATAAATTAGTATAAAGAAGAACTAGTAAAAGCTTTTTATAAAAGTAATATAATGTTAATATTATATATATATATTTATATATATAGCATCGCTAAAATAATAATATATATAGTATATATATATAGCGTAATATAAAGTATAGATATATATATAATATATTAGAATAGAATAAAAAAAACCCTTAAAGCATTAACATACCATGAATAATAATTGTGAGGACGATATGAGTATAAAAGCTACTGATCGGAAAAATATGGATATATAAAAGTAATTTCGTAAACAGTACATAGTAATATATTGAAAATAATTATATAAATATATTACTTAATCTGTTTAAAGTGAATACAAGAATTTGTTCTAATATTAGGTGGTATATGTAGATAAATACCGTATGTATTTTGAGATAAAGGATATAATTATATATTATATTTCTATTAAAAAAGTTTGAATAAAATATATACTAAGCTAATCATGAGTAAAACAATAATAATTTTGGATATATAGAGAGACACAAATACTTTATTACTGCTTCTTCTACTCATTATATAATATATATTCCTTAAGGGTGAATATATATAAGAACAGCAATCATCGCGCGCAGCAGTAGAGTTGATTCGCTGATGGCGCTCTCATATCAGAGGAGGACGCTAGCGTATTATATAATACCTCGAGTTAGCAGCTGGAGTTTAACTGACTGGGTAGGCTAAGAAATATAAAACATCGAGACTGCGTAAATGTTATAAGTTGCGGAGCGCTGGTTGTATAGTGCGCGGCTATTAAATCTGCTCTAACAAATATTTCTCTTGTTGTTCCTCTCGCCGTGTTACCCCCTTGCACAATTGAGAGGTTAATAAAGTCCTGTTATAAAGGATAGATTTTATTAATAGAAATTATATATGATGAGAATATATGAATGATTTGATAATTTTTTTTTCTTTATAGCATTTTTGAAAATATTTATTTATTTATATGCACTTATAATAATAATATAATTATATAACAATTATTTTTATATATATAGTTATTATATAATATATATGTTTAATATTTACGTTACCTAGGATATGAAACTATATATTCTCATTAATATATAAGTATCCCAGCGAAAATTAGATCATACGTGATATTTCCCGATCTTCATCAAACCGGTGCTTATCACAACCGCCAGTCTGCTTCATACTAGTAAAATATAGGATTATTTCTGAATCGTGTGCGTAATAAACATCATTGAATTAATACGCATATACTCAATATATTTATTCTTCGCTATTTTTGAAATATTATAGTGTCATTTACATTTCTCTATAAATAGTGATTAAAGACTGTGTAAACTAATCATGATACAACACTAAGGTAAGAATTAGTGCTACTTTCGAAGCAGGCCTATATAAGCCTCAGCCATTAAAGTAGGACTCATTGTAAACGGTGTTATTTCTGAAATGCAAAATAAAAATCGTATGTATCCATAATAATTATCTGGATGAAATATTGTTTTATAAATCTTGTAGAATCGAACTAGAATAAGATGTTTACCATCTGGTAGGGATCCGACACGAGGGCACGCAATTTTGTTCTGGGACTCAGGGAGTTCCTTGGCAGTTGGGGTCATCTAATCGACAAAAAAATATTGAAAAGTCCTTCAAAAACTGTGGATGCAACTTAAATAAATTTTCAACTTAATTAATAATGTTAAATTATAAAAAGGAATACATTTAATTAATTCAATTAAATAAATATTTTCGAAAGAAATGTTTAGAAAATATCTGATTTTCTAGAAGAATCCGTTGTATTATATATATATCTGTAATAAGATTCATATATTTACGAGTAGTATATATATAATATATATATAATATTAATATATAATAATATATATATACAAATTATATAAATATTAATTCTAAGTATATATAGTAAGTATATATATAGTGAAATTAATAATAATTATATAAGAGTAATATTAATAATAACTTTTATATACGTCATACTATATATATATATCTATATTAATTCAATTAAATAAATAATTTTTGAAAGAGATTACGCGAAAAGTGATGTTGATTTCTGACAGATTACATATTATAAAAATAAAAATACATAAAAATTCTATGGTTTAGTTATTATATATTTGATTTCTTTTCGAATTCGAAATGGTATATCAAAAATTATTCTTTTAAAATTATTTCTTATATTGTATATAATTTTACCTATTTAAATTTAATTTTCCTCAATTTTAATTTGAAATTATAGTAATAAATTTAGTTGGTTTAATCCAAAAAAAAATGTGTATTTTTAGTAATTTAGATATGTTTAGGTATAGTTTGCATCAAATTGCTACTTAACGAAAGGAGTAAATTGGAATTAAACGTTATATTTTTATTTTGCGTGTTTGAGTGTGTACCCCAATCTATTATGCTAAATTATTATTCAGTTAAACCCCGGTAGAAAACCCCAGTTTTGCCTGATTTTTGGCTGGGCCTTTGGGCGGGACCGGGGCCGGGCCGGGGCCTGGGCTTCGGCCCGAGCCTGGGTCGGGTTCTGGCCGGGGCCGGGGCCTGGCCGGGGCCCCGGTCGGTTCCTACCAGCTGGTAAACACTCCCTTTAATCACCATTGAAATGTTCTTTGGTGTAAAACACACACGACCACGTACACACACACCTACACACACACACGCATATATTATATAATATATATTATTAGTATATAATTTTTATAGTATATTTTATAGTACAGTCAAGACGATATATATATATAATATTATAAAATAAAAATTTTAATCATTCTATTATAATATATATATTTTTTAAAAATATATATATATATTATACATATATTAGTTTATTATACCTAAATAACTAATTGCTACTATATATCTAGTATATAATAAATATGTATTGATAATATACATATGATAAAAAAAGATATTATATTAATATTTATTTATTTATTTTATGTATTTTTAGCGATTATAGGTAGGATAGATTAGCCCTAAATATATAATAAATAATTTTATTACACTATAGAATTATTATTTTTAGTGATATAAGTATATATATATATATAATATTTATACCTTAGAACTGCTTATGCATGATTTTAAATGTTTGGTTTTATTTGGTAAAAATAAATAAAAAATAATAAAAATAAAATAATATTTATTATGTAATAGTAAAGGTATAATACTTCAAAATTAGAAAAATAACTTAAATAACATTTGCAGAAAAGACAAACTATATATAAAGAAAATTAGTATCTTACAAGTATAATCACGTGGTACATAAAAAAAATAATATTATTTTAATTATTTGGGTAAGCTTTTATTTATTTTTTTATTTACTCGTATAATAAATAACTACGATTAGCTATATAAACAAGTGAAAAAACTAATAACCATTTCGTGGAAATCTAGATTATATCAGTAAAGAAAATATATTTAGTTTACTTGGATAATAATATAAATTATGCATAAATAAGATAAATAAAATATATATGGTATATGTGAGTTTATATGTGAAGAATGATATTATAATATTATTTATTTATTTTTTATTCTCTATAAAATATATAAATAACTACTAATGATGTACTACATAAGTATAAAACTAATTAAACATTCGTGGAATCAACGTTAAAGAAAATTGTTCAAAAAAATGGAAAATTTTTTTTTTCATAGATTTTTATTTTAGTATATGCCTCTCTTTTATATTTGTTATATTATATCTATCAATATATAAAAACTATATGCGGGTAAAATAAACTCAAAAATTAAACTAATTTACGAGACCTCATATTTCAATCTAATATATCAATTTAGTATTTATGATCTTAACTTAACTTTGAAAGGTACTAAGTAGCATAGCTATATTTAAGGTTTAATCTAGGTATATATGTAGGTCTCCTTATAATCGAAAGCACAGTTTTTTCGCTGGTTTTAGTATTATGTATATTATGTAGATAGTAACTCTCCTTGAATTAAGAAATAATTGAATTTCTAAGAATATAAAACGGTGGAATATAACTATAATATTTATATATATATGCACTTTACAGTTGGTTCTTCATAAGATGTCACAAAACGTTAGCTTCGCGTCCTTTAATTTTTCTTTACCCTCTTTCAGACGCTATTATTTGAGACTAAATAAAATTAATAAAAATTTTGTAAATGATTATATAAAAATGTTGAAATATGAAAGTAGTTTAGATTTAAGTAAATTTATATTTTAAAAAATGGCAAAAATCCAGTAATTAAAGGAACTTGTGTGTGTAAGCACCTTACGCAAAGGGGGAAACACTTAAGGTTTTTTCCGGAAAGTTTGAAACTTGTCCCAGGAACCCCTTGTATTTTTGAATAATGGTGTGGTTGTAAGAATGTTGTTAAGTGTTGGGATGAAGTATTTTCTCACTATTCTCTTAAGTTAAAGAGTAGGAAGGCGTCTTTCTGTATGCATAAGTCCAATTCATAATAGAGTTTTCGCGTTTGATTGGTTTGGTGAGTTATCTTAACTGATAGTATATTATAAAAGAGCTTCACACCCTTAAAAATATTAACATAAAAAAGTTTAAATACGATTTCAGTATGTAAACTATATATAATACTTAAGTAGTAATGTCCTTACTGCTCCACGCGTATTAAAAGTAATATATTAAACATTAAATTTACATTTTTTTTCTAATTTATTCCACTTTAGCGCTGATTAAAAAAAAAACATGCTCCCTTCACCATGCGCGCTCTTGTACATTTTTGTTCGCGACTAACGTAAGTTATTACAAACACAGGATTGATTTTAACTAAGCTTGAGTGGAAGCAGAAAGTATCGTTGACAAGAGCCGAATGTTTTTATTTCCTTTGCCATATTCATTCCAATAAAAGATGAATTTGGAATTATAAATATTCAATATATCTTTATATGAAATTTAACTTTCTTTGTAGAAGTTGCACTTGTGAGAGAGAGTCAAACTACTCATTAACATTTATCCTATGTAACTTTTAATGTAATAATTAAGTTATTAATTTTATTTGTACCGACAAATGTTTCCTTTTAATTAAAAAAATAAAACAGAGTATTAATGAATTAGTATTGATCTTTTAAACGAATATTTAATAGATTTAGGGCTGGATGTTCAAATAATATTTAAAATCTTAATTCAATTTCTAAAGCTTACAGATCTTTAAACTATAGGATAATTTTGTTGAGATTTAGATCTCTATTTTGTGTATTAACTTCACAATCCAAATTTAAGAAAACTTGTGGCAAAAAAATTTTACTCAAAACTTTCTATCCATTTCGTATATTTCATAATGCACGAAATCATAAACTTATTCTAAAAAAGAAGTTTCATTAAAGATCCGAAACTCATTGGAGATCTAGTTGTTGGATCACCACATATTTTAGGGCCTACCTTTTCCTAACAAATGGACATAACTAGGATGGTCTTAATTTCAGAACAATTTTGATGTTGAATAAAATATATTCCAGACCGCAACTTCCTATTATTCTGACCTATTTTTTATAGACGTTTCAATTTTCGAGATAAGAGCCTTTCGCACTGTGGTCTTATTTTATTCTTTAATCGTGATTCTCGCGCACTGTGGTCATATATTATTAAACAGAACCTAATATATATTTACAATTATTTATACGATATCAACATTAGAACAATTTATATATCGAAAATAGACTATCACAAAACATAGAAATATGAGCAGATAGAAGCGCGGAATAAATATACAACACAATGCATGAACGGTAGCGTTCTGAATTTGGAAAATAGGTGAAACGCCATCACACTCATATTAAAAAAAAGTTAGGTTATCTTGATTAATTCGACCATCGTGTTAGATAGCTAAGTCCCGCTAGTGGCATCCAACAGTTGTACGAATATCTGATAAAATAATCCTGCTGAAAAAAATCCTTAAAAAATATCAGCTGAAAAATATAAATGTATCAAAATATGTTCCTTCAATTACTCTTTAGGAAACAAAATTTTAAATATCAAAATATATTTCAATATTTTGCGGGATTCTTCAGAATAAGAACTTAACAAGCTTTTCGCCACCAAAGAGTAATATATAAATATAGAAATTTTTAAATTACTTGGTGAAAAATTCAGATATGCTCAGGTAAAAAAATTAATATAACTTAAATTATCAAACCTTGTATTAAATATGCTAAAATTTGATAAAAAGGGGAAGAATGAAATTTGAGAAAATATAAATTGTGTAAAACAATTAATAGTCATCGTTTATTTTCTTATTTGGGATCGTGTATTTTTTGCGAATCTTAGATTTTAGTTTAGTCTTACTCACTTATATATTAAATATTATATTTTTTGCGAGAAACGTACCTTAATTCCCAAAACTATTCTTTTTTGGTCAAGAATACGAAACTCTTGAAGTTATCTGGTTGCGTTAATCTACGTTCATACTACCTGCAAAACGGGGTCCAGAGTTTTAGTTGCTATTCATGAAGCTGTCTAAAAGTTTTCCCGAAATATATTATGGTTTAAAAATTTACAATATGATTAAAGAACTTAAAATATGGGCCACCCTTAAATAATTAGACTATTTATACGGGACGGTCAACTATATTTCCTAATATTTAATTTTATATTACCTTAAAAAAGTTATTATTATTAATATGATAAAAAATTTTTAGCTCTATTATTTATGAGGCAGCTTGCAAATATAATTTGTGTTTCCTAAAAATAATACTTACCCCTATTATTATATATGGAGACATAATATATAATATATTATACATAAGCATACAATAAATATATTGGTTCTACTCAAATATATGGCTATTTCAGTAAAGACCTTAACTGAAAAAGGATAATAATATATATTAAAACTATGCTATTGTGTTATCCCATTTTAGAAGGTATTGCTATTTGCTAAACAATAAGTATAAAATTAAAGTTACCAACTAATAAGTTTAAATCTATATTACCTAACGTAACTTAAATAACTTTACTTACATACTTACTACTACTGGTTAGCCTTCACTCATATACTTTATCTTTAGCGTTACTTAAAACCAGCTTACTTACTACTTAACTTACTAATTACGTCAAGCTAACTTAGCTTAACTTACTTATATTTCTTACTGAATCTTACTTAACTCTAATGTCACCTTACCCTTACTTACTATTTAAACACCAACTAATCGATCTAAATATTTATAAGAATTACTTAAACTATTTTTACTTTGCTAGTTAACATGTTCATATAATTTTTCGGTCTTGTTGTCTCCTTCATTGAAAATTTTCACCTCATTTCCACAAATTAACAGGAGAAATCATACAGTTAACTTGAGAGAGAGTAATGCGCTTACTTCGATACGGCCGGGCGAAGACAAATATGTAAATTTATAAAAAAAATTACATTAAAGGTGTATATGAATTTTATATTATATTTTTCTATGTACCATATATAATTATTTTTGTAAAAAATTGTGAGGTAATAAATAAATACAAACAGAGTATATACTATTTATATATACATATATATATATATATGAAATTTATACATTTTATTAATAATATATGAAGTTCAAATAAATATATTTCCATTTAAGCGTGCGTTATCCGTTTTTAAATAATAATATTATGATATATTTTTTTATTGGTATTCTATATCATAAAAAATACCAACAATTTTTTTAGGTCGTCTTTATTGGACGTATTTACAATCGGGTAACTAAAATATTTTATTGTCATATTATATATCAGTCATTTGCGTAATTTATCTGATACCTGTATCTATATAATACTCAGCTATGGATATTATTGAGATAATATGCTCTTTTTACTCAATGTTTATTAGTTTTTGGATCTTAATAAAATTTTATTTAGTATATATATATGTTACATCTATTTTATTGTTATTTGAGAGATAAGATAACATTCTATATATTATACATTTTTAGCATCTTATATATATATATTAATAAATACTCACTTATCAATTCCCATTAATCATATAGACCATTTATATTTCAGAATAATATTATATGATGCACCAAATGCAGAGGCATATAATACTATAGACCCTGTACTCGGGATAAGACCATAAGAATAGTAGTACCGCAAATATATATCTCCATGACTTCTCGACTTAGCTTTATTTTACCTATTGCCTCGTCAAAAAAGTTTTGTATTACTTTTTTGCCCAAAGTTTTTATTTAATAGCTCTCTCAAATAACCGTATGCGTTATAGAGTGAAACAAAAAAGAAAAGCAAAGCTCATATAAGTAACTTTACCATATACACCCAACACACACATCAATATATATATATATACCTTCGAACTTGGTAGAATATATATATATATATATTTATAACTTAGACCTTTATATATATATATTCGATCTATACTTTATTTTGTATATATGAATTGGACTCTGCAACAAAGGTTACTAAAATTTAACAGAACACTAACCTCTAAGAAATGTTCCTAACGAGATAAACAATGTGAACCTTTATATATATATATCGAAACTTAAATATTATATATGTATTTATTTATATATAATATATTATATATATTTTATATATATATATTATATATATATATAATATAATATATATATATAATATATATATATTATATATATATAAACATATATACTTAGACCATTATTAGATAAATCAAAGTAATGCTAATAGTATTATATTTATATTTATAAATAAATATATATATAAATATATAATATTTTATATATATATATATTAATATACTTAGATACTACTTTAATACGGTACATTTATATTTATGTAAGAACTATCTAGACCTTACCTCGACTTATTAATATAATATATACTAAGATAACCTAATTCATAGATCATTTATTACAAGATCAACTTATAATATTCTGATATGACTCTTCTATTTTTTAAAAAAATCTTTCCCCATCTTCAGGATATAACTTATTACAATAGACTTCATCACATATTCTATGGAGGCAAACGAAAATTTAACTTTTGTATATATAATAACTTTCTAGTCCATTCCTATATTTCTTTTATACTTAGATAAAAATAAATAATAGTAAACATTACATAAACTTTACCTAGCGTGCCATTATTTAGCAATTTTTTGATGGTAAATTAAAATAACAAACAATAAAAAAATATTTATTGTGATAGGTTTCTTCAGTAGCATCAACTGTCCTTTTAAAGCCAGAAATCGTTTAGTTCCTTAGTTTGTTGTTTAAAAAGCCCAATAAATACGGTTACAAATAAAAACTATCGTCGAAATAACAAATTTTTTATTACTATTTATTACTTTAGCTTAACAAAATGGTACTCGAAGCGTTCGGCCGCTTTTGCGATTCCCGTCCAATGCAGCGACACTAATATATTGTTGACTTTTCGAAGGGAATGCCGAAAAAAACGATTCCCTAACGTGCTCGCGCGACACCTTTTAGCGATAAACTATCGCTTCAACCCGTTATAGTGGTGACGTCAAGAAGGGAACTGATATAAGTCGAAGGCCGAAGTGTGAAAAATCTAAAAAAAATTCATGAAAAAAATAAATAATAATAATTCACAAAAAAAAAATTTAAGTTTCGGAATTAGCACTTAGAACTTCGACTTATATTTAGTTCCCGATGAGGCGTCACTATATGACGTTATAATCGGTTTGAGATACTTTAAGCTTAAAAAAATGGTACTCGAAAGCGTTCAGCGGCTTTTGCGATTCCGTAAGGCGACACCATATTATAGTGACTTTTTTCGTAAGGGACCGAAAAAACGATCCTAACGTGCGGCGCGCCGACACCTTTTTTTTAGGGTATACTATTCAGCTTCTCAACCCGATATTAGTGACGCAGAAGGGAACTGATATAGGTCGAGGGCGGTTTAAGTGCGAAAATCTAAAAAAATATCATGAAAAAATTAATAATAATAAATTCACAAAAAAAAAATTTAAGTTGCGAAATTTGACTTAGAAACTTCTGACTTTAATTTATCCCGATGAGCCGTTCACTATTATGGACGTCATAATCGTTTGAAATACTTTAGCTTAACCAAAATTGGTACTCGAAACTTCAGCCGCTTTTTGCGATTCCCGTAAGGCGACACTATATATAGTGACTTTTCGAAGGAACCGAAACGACCTAACGTGCTCGCGCGACACCTTTTTTGGGATAAACTATCGCTTCAAACCGATATAGTGACGTAAGGAAGGAAACTGATATAGGTCGAAGGCCCTAAGTGCGAAAATCTAAAAAATTCATGAAAACAATAATAATATATATTCACAAAAAAAAAATTTTAAGTTCGGAATTTGCCATTCTTAGAACTTCGACTTATATTAGTTCCCGATCGAGCGTCACTATATGACGTCATAATCGTTTTAACGATACTTTAAGCTTAACAAATTGGTACTCGAAAGCGTTCGCCGCTTTTGCGATTTCCGTAAGGCGACACTATTATATTATAGTGACTTTTCGAAGCGAACCGAAAAACGACACTAACGTGCTCGCGCGACACCTTTTTATGGATAAAACTATCGCTTCAACCGATATGTGACGTCAGGATGAAGGGAACTGATATAAGTCGAAAGCCTAAGTGCGAAAATCTAACCCAAAAAATTCATGAAAAAAATAATAATAATAATTCACAAAAAAAAATTCGTTTCCGGGAATTTGCACCTTAGAACTTCGACTTATATTTAGTTCCCGATGAGGCGTCACTATATGACTCATAATCGGTTTGGAGATACTTTAAGCTTAACAAAATGGTACTCGAAAGCGTTCAGCCGCTTTTGCGATTTCCGTAAGGCGACACTATATTATAGCTGACTTTTCGAAGGGAACCAAAAAACGACCTAACGTGCTCGGCGAGACACCTTTTTTAGGCATAAACTATCGCTTCAACCCGAAATAGTGACGATCGGGGACTGATATAGGTCGAAGGCCTAAGTGCGAAATCTAAAAAAATTCATTGAAAACCAATAATATTAATAATTCACAAAAAAAATTTAAGTTCGGAATTGCACTTAGAAACTTCGACTATATATTTAGTTTCCCGATGAGAGCGTCACTATATGACCTCATAATCGGGTTGGAAGATACTTTAAGCTTAACAAAAAGGTACTCGAAAGAGTTCAGCCGCTTTTGCGATTCCGTAAGGCGACCCTATATTATAGTGACTTTTCGAAGGAACCGTGAAAAACGACCTAACGTGCTTGCGCGCGCGACACCTTTTTAGGATAAACTATCGCCTCAACCCGTTATAGTGACGTCAGGAAGGGAACTGATAATAGGTCGAAGGCCTAAGTGCGAAACATCTAAAAAAATTCATGAACCAAAATAATAATAATAATTCACAATAAAAAATTTAAGTTTTCGGAATTTGCACTTAGAACTTCGATTTATATTAGTTCCCGATGAGGCGTTACACTATATGACGTCATAATCGGTTTGAAGATACTTAAGCTTAACAAAATGGTACTCGAAAAGCGTTCAGCCGCTTTTTGCGATTCCCGTAAGGCCGACACTATATTATAGTCGACTTTCAGAAGGGAACTAGAAAAATCACGGAATATATATATA
>JABUQX010111417.1:22500-35150 GCA_015478945.1 Trachelipus rathkii | reverse complement strand
GGACTGCTCACGGACGTGATTTGAATGTTATAGCAACGGGAGGACCTATCTCTCTGTGACTCGACGCTTTTTAACGACTTAATAGCCAATACTGTATCCTGTAATGATAGTGGGACAGGCTTACAATCTTGGGACATGAAGTAACGCAATGAATAGTAATTATACGCTTATGATGCTTACTGCAGCCTTTCAAGCTTGTGAACAGCCTATCATTTTAAAAAACATTTTGAGAAAGGGTGCCCCTAGGACTTAAGTCTCTCTTGTTATGTTCGAGGTCTACAATCAAACCGATCAATGTAATGTGGCTATCTTGAAGCCATACCTCAACTCAGTATGAAATTTGACCAGTTATGCAACGTACTTTTGCAATTATTAAGATGTAATTAATGAGGAAATAAAATCGGTGTTAAAAATTGACCTCCGCTTTTTAGGATGTTTTGCTATTTGTTGAAGAAAATAAACTCTGTAAGAGTTGGAGAAGGAATACATGCTCTCATATCTCATAGCAATTGCCTCGTCACTCACCAGAGCGTGCACGAATGAGTGGACATGTGGATGGTTAGCGTATTATATATAGGCATAAACATGAACTACTGGTTACTCGAACATAGATATGGTGACATTGCTACTCTTGAACTTAGAAATTGGCTTATTGAATATCATTATAGTTTACCTTAATTTTTAAAAGTATAATAAATGTAAGCTGTGTAAAAACTAGTGCATCTTGTACCGACCTGCTATTCAGATCGACCTTATAAATTCCAGATTTGGGAGGTGAGTAGTCTAATTGTAATTCTATTGCGGTCGTAGTTGTTCAGTGTATGTGTACTCTTGAGATATATTGTGTATGGTCTCTTATATAACTTGTGTAAATGTATATAGAGTCAGAGTTGGATGAGATTGGAGTTGGTAGTAAGAGAATTAGGTGATGATACAAGTGATGGTTTATAAGTTGTCTTCGGATATTATGGTAGAGGAAAAAATTGTCTATTTAAAACATGAGAAAGAACGAGATGTGCTGGAATGTTTTGTGGAATGACTAGTAGTCGCCTTAACATACTTCGTTAATATTAAAAAGAGGGCATTTTTATAGTGATGAGTGAGAGAGATAGCTGTCGTTTCTCTCGGCTGACGTCATCCATGTCACGAGTGCTGATATTCAGAGATATATGCTGTACAAATTTTCTTAACATGAATGTATTTACTAGAGAATATAGCAGAAAACTCTGTGTGTATTTTATTCTTACATTAGACCAATTAATATACTAAAGTGAAGAATAGAGAATAAGGATAAATTTAAATAAGTATAAACAAAAAATAGGAAAAAGTATAAGGAACGAAAACAAAAACCAAAGATAAGTTTGTTTTTAATTGAAAAAAATAGTGTTGGATAGTTTTTTAATATAAGTAAAGCAGAAAGTTAAAGCAGTAAAGCGAAATTAAAGGCAGGTGAAGCAGAAAATGTTGAAAAGCCACGTCAAAGCAGAAGTTAAAGCAGTTAAAATGCGAAAGTTAAAGACAGTAAAGCGAGTAATAGTTAAGCAGCTCAAACAGCAAGTAAAGTTAAGAAGCAGTAAGAGAGCAGATAAGAACAAAAGGCGATACTAACTCCCCTAAAGGTAACGTCTACTATTTAAATTTATCTGATGGCAGTAACGACATGCATGATGGGTACTTGAATCAGTCTTGTGGTAAGCGTCGGGAATATTATCGCTGAAGTCTGTCGTGATCGCTGAGTTGTATTTAGATTAAACTTCTTGGGACAAATTATAGTTCTGAGAAGTTCTTGTTTGAATTCATGTCCAATCCTTTTACAGGGCCTTTGCTTCCAGTTCCGTGAGAGATTGCGAGCTAGATCGAGTCCACCATGATTGATCCTTTTAACTATTTCATGCAGTCAATTACGAACGTGTGTCCGCTATTAATAAAGTTAATTGGTCTTTTTAAAATATTTGACTGCACCTCCATCATCTACAGTAAGCGAGAGACGAGCACTCTACATAGGTTAACGCTCTCCCTCTAGAGATATTTTTAAATTATCTTTCTATTTTTCATTCAAGTTTTGCATTGCATTAGAAGAATGATCGTACATTATCGGTTAGCTGGAATACGTAGGGATTAGATTGTAGCATGCATGTCTTCTAAGAATCTATCAGATTTTTTGTATGGTGGCATCCTGGTATAATGCGGAGAGCTGACGTATTCTTGCTGCATTCGGATGTTGACGTCTGAATATAATTATCTGTCCCGTCTTCTTCATATTTGGTTATCGTTGTTCAAACTTAGGATCATACTATCGGCTAGGAGTAGAGGCTGCTGGAAAGATATGATTCGTTTCACAAATATTAAGGATTCTTGGTGCAACTGTTGGTGCAACTGTTGCTGCAGATGTGAAAGAGGTTGTAATGTCAATCATTGGGCTGTAATATTTGCGTGTTGGGCTGTGAATCGATGAACACTGTGATTGTGGATTTTGCACAGTGTGGCGGCAATAAATGGCCATTATTGAGATGTTGTGTGTGAATGATGAAAAATACTGAGGAAACTTGGATTCTTGTACCAGATGCTGTTTATTATCCACTAGTCATTTTCTCACTCAACTCATATATGGAAGTACAGCAAACCTTCTTCATTATGGGGACAACCACTTTAGTTATCGAGGGGAGCTATACAACGGAGAGAGTAATGGCAGGGAATACGCCTCCTCCTCTCTGTAGTAACTTCTTTTTAATTTTCAATTTTTCATGTTGAGGGAGAGTTTTTGTAATGATGTTTTCTTAACGTAGCTTTACTTCTGAGGCCTGTTTAAAGGAAACATTTCCTTTTATAAGATTTAAAAAGACTTCACATACACACTGAATGAATTTCTCATCCTCACTAATTAGTTTTACGTTTTTTCAGAATGGTTTCAACTTTTTAATTTTTGTTATAAGAGGTAAATATTTGCAACTAAAGAGCACTCATATATTCAGGTATGTTATACGTTTCTAATTGCTCATAGGGCAGAATGTTGGTACGGAGTAGCCACTCTGTGCGTGTTTTTGGGATGAAGTTCAGCCACATCAAATAAACCGTTGTGGGATCGAAGTAACCTCCTGTTGATATACTTTTTTAAGAACTCTTTCCTTGAATGGGCGCGAACATTTATGAGTTGGCCTAATACATTTAATTTGACTCATGTCTCTTCTCTGGCCAACAACAGTAAAATACTGTGTGTTTAAAAGAAACACTTCGCATATGCTTGCTTTGATGACAATATTCTGTGGTTATGAAAGAACACGAACGATATTAGATGGTGAAATAAGACTGTGAACGCTCTGCTATTTCAAATGTCAGAGTTTGTGCATTAAATCTATCTATATAATAATTTTGTGTCATGTATATTTGTCCAGATCGACCCTAATATCAGTATATGCTTTCGTGTATATTGATATAACATCGTTTATATGTCTTTAAATTTTTATTTCCTGATAATACATCTATACACCATATTATTTATCAGGTGCCATGTGTCTCGAATTTCTTCCATTTTTGCCTTAATTTTAATAAGTTAGTATAGGTTTTCCTCTGCACCTATCTGTGATACCTAGCCTATGACATTGTAGGCCGGTACTGTCTGACGTGAATTGTCTCCACTTTTTTCTTCATGACTCGTATATGATGTAGTAATAATGAAGAGAATTAATTAAAGATGTAAAGCAGTAAAGTACAGGTTTTATATAAATTTCGTAACAATTTTTATTAAACATAAATGTGTCATTATAACAGAAAACTCTGTGTGGCTTTTTATCTCTTCATTACAAATGTAAAACAAATAATAAAAAATATTAATAATAATAAATAGTAAAAGTAATAAACAAAAATAAAAAATGAGTAATAAGAAAACCCATAATGTTAGATTAAATATATGAAGTTAAAACAGTAAAAGCAGAAAGTTAAAGCAGTTATAGCAGAAAGTTAAAGCAGTAAAAAGGCGAAATGTTAAAGACAGGTCAAAGCAGAACAAGTTAAAGCAAAAAGCAGA
The DNA here is from genome assembly GCA_015478945.1 of Trachelipus rathkii. Classification (NCBI taxonomy): domain Eukaryota; kingdom Metazoa; phylum Arthropoda; class Malacostraca; order Isopoda; family Trachelipodidae; genus Trachelipus; species Trachelipus rathkii. Next base: position 31,126 of record JABUQX010111417.1, on the reverse strand, counting down.
AGAGTTTAAGCAGTAAACGCAGCTGTAAAAACCAAAAGCATCCTAATGCACTAGGTGTTAAGGTAACCACCTGTCTATTGATGTACTGGATATTACTGCTTTAAGGTATGTAATGTATGATAGGTTAAAGCAGTAGCGAGAGTTAAGCAGTAAAGTCGAGCAGACGTTAAAGAGCAAGTGAAGCAGTAAAACACAAGAAGCATACTAATACCCCTAGGTGTTTAGGTAATAACACCATCTATTGAATTTACTGATTATAACTGCTTTATGCAAGGTTCGTTAAGGATCGAAATAATGTCAACGACAAGGTAAAGACGTATCCAAAAAATCAGGGCTAAGCCCTAATGGAAGCAAAAATTACGTGGGTGCCTCAAAAACTGGAACCAGTGGTATATGGTAAAGGGTTTAAGGTTCGAAATTATCATGGTCAAGAACAGAGGTAAAGGTTAGAAGTATACTTGTTTTTTAATAAAATTTTCGGTACAATTGTAAGTTGAAAAATGAATGAAATCATAGTATAATTTGAAACGAACATTCTTTGAAATAGTTTAAATTGAACACATATTTTCGTTCACGCGGGAATTTTTGCGCGCTGCGGGCGCCCGGCGGCGGGCGGGCACGCGGGGATATGGCGCTGCGGGCGCACGCGACGGCGGCGGCCGGTTTACGCGGAATATTAGCCGCCTGCGGGCGCACCGCGGTGGCGGTAATATTGGCGCCTAAGGAGCGCCGCGGCGGTTTCGCGACGGGGGCTGCACCCTGCGGACAGCCGGAACTCTCGGACTCTGAAAACGTTTGGCGGGCCTGTTCAACTGGTGTAGAACCCTTTAGATATGTATTCAGGTCGTGGTATAAGTGTTATAAAAATACTATACTAACTCATAGTAAGGCTAAAGCATTCTTGCAGATTGTAGAGTATACAACGCATTCGATTCTCATACAATTATTACGCTTCTAGGGGTAGACAACCCATATAGGCTATTCTAGGCTAAGGGGAGGGCTAGAAACCAGGCTCTTGAAAAAAGTGTGCGACTCAGTTTTTTGGCCCACTATGTGGCCACTCACTTTGGCACTCATTGGCACTCACTTGGCACTCATGTGGCACTCACTTGGCAGCTAGGCTCGCTTTTCATTGGCACTCCATCTGGCAGCTGCACATGTGCGAACTGCACACTACTGGCAACTTGGCACACTGGCTACTCCATCTCGCTAATCGACTTGCATAGAACACACTAATGATGAACATCTTCACTAGATATCTGGTCTTACGGTGAGTTGAACGCCATCAATTGCCATTCAAAGATGTTTAGGAGCGGGTGGTGTGATCCGAATTAGGACCCCATGGTTATGAATCATAGTTGCGCATAGGATATATAGAGGACGTAAAATTAAGTGTTTAGTACGAGGTAAGGGAAGCCGGTCATGCCAAACGAAATGAGGCTGAAATGCACCCTTAATGGATGTAGGTCCCAAAATTGTACGCGGTGGGCGCAAATAACAGGACGCCATGGATAGTAAGAGTCTGGTAGGAGGTTTAAGGTGCGATATATCATGGTTCAATAACAAAGGTAAGAACAGGACATCATCCCAAAAATAATGGCGCGCTTATAGCACCTCTGAAAGGGAGAGATTCAATAACTTACCGTATTGTCGGGCCAAAATTGTACTACCATGGGGGAATCCAAAGGGTTGGTTGAAAATACGCTTTCGTGGGCAAAAAAATGACCCGCCATGGAAGACCAAAGGGTTGGTCGAGAAAATCTACCCGTGCGGGGCAAAAAAATGACCGGCAGTGGAGAACGGCATGAGAGGTAAGCCAAAAATTAGCCGTGGGCCGAAATTCTCGACCTCATGCGGGATAGTCACCAGAGAATTGTGTACAGTGGTGGCTAAAAGTGACCTTTAGTGAAGATCAAAGGGATGGCTGCGATGAAGTGATGAGGGATTGGCGTCAAGAAGCGTGTACAATGATTCTCACTTGACTGCTCACCTATGGGCAAGACAAGTGAGGTAGCCCTAAAATTTCCTGGTGGCGCCAAAATTTGAGCCCATGGAAGAACCAATGCAAGGCTTGGTTCAGATGAATAGTCAGTGTGCAAACAAGGTTCAGAGCGCACATCAAAAAGGGCTTTAGCCCGCTAAAGGAAGATCAAAAATTACAGTGGGCCAAAAAAATTGACCCATGGTCGAAAAAATTACGGGGGCGGTTAAATAGGGGGGGTATACGTAGCAAACGGATTGACATGACTACTCGCAACCGATTTTGGGCGCACCCTTTTCTGTCAGAAAGGGTGCTAAAAATTAGGAGTTGAGCCAAAAAAAATTAGGGCTGTGTGCCAACAAATATAGAGGGATCGCCAAGAAAAACTAGCCAGTGGGCCAAATGTACCATGCAGGAGAGACCGAAACGGGTTCGCGTTCGAAAAAAGGATCAAGGCCCAAGAAGGTAAAGGCCAAAAAAAAGGTTCAGGGTACAGGATAAAATTCGAGCTCAGGAAAAAAGGAATGGTCACCGGTCAAAAAGAATGGTCAGGTAGGGTTGCCGGTCTGGTAGGTGGTATCAATCTGTCTTAGGTTTGGGCTTCTTTTTCGTGGATGGTGTTTTTGGAGGGTGGGTTTTTTAGCAGTTTTCCAATAAATGGACCGCCTAGCCTGCCGAAAGCATCGATGATGAGCTATCTATACAATGCTCGAGAAAATTTGCCCATCAACTGCAACTAATTGACTGCAAAATACTCTCACCTGACTGAACCATCCTCCCATCCATATGCTATTATTCGCTTTATGTTTCCCACAAAATAGTGATACTATTATTGGTACCGTTAAAATCGAATCTGTACTTCAAGTTTTAGCGCTTGCTATTTTGACTCCAGTCTTCCTGTATTTGTAATTACTGATCGAATTCGGCCTTTACATGATATGGACATTGTCACGCGCTGTCTTGCAGCGACCGCTCTCACCTATGTCATATAGGTAAAAGAATATATCTCTGGCTAATATGACGCAGTGAAGCGTTTTGATGGTACTCGCGCCGTGTTTTGTATGAGTGATGCCAAATTTCGTAATATCTCAGATGCTCTTCCTATACTCAGATTTCATATAAATTTCTCAGAATCAACGCAATTAGTGCCGAGTAACGTGGGTGCAGTGCGTAATCGGAATTACCGACAGGCGTGGTAAGTCGGATGATTTGGTCATTAAAGACGTTCTGAGGGTGATACATCAGAGTAGAATGGTGAGTAAGGTCTTGGATCTCCTACTATCTGGATCACTGGCCGTCTGTGTGGATCGGCGTTCTCTCTGAGCCAGTGTTTACAGTGCGTCCCTCGTAATAGAGGATGTTGCTTGGAGCCTTTTCGCTACGCGAATCTTTGCGTGAAAAAAAGCAGCGCAATATTTTTACAGAAAGCTCCTCCTGCAGGCTAGGATAAGATAGCCAGTGGAATAAACTTTAAAATATCATGGCTGTCAATAATTGAAAACTTAAGATGTCTCGTACTCCAATTTTTCAGGAATATTTATAGCTTGGGATGTGAGGGTCCAAGAGAGATTGATTACAATAGTACAAGCTGTTTCATTCCGGTATTGTTTGATCAGTTGAGGCGATACTAGTGTGATTATATCAATGTCAATCATCGCCCTTATAGTACTTATAGATGAAACATATGCGAGATATGGAGCCTAATCTGCTTTGACTTATCAGTTTCTAGAATGATATCTAATAAGAGCTTGTACTGCGCTAGGCTGCTCGGCCGTGTCGATAAATAATGGTTGATGATGTTGAAAAGTTAAAAAATTTTGTCCGAGAGACAGAGAGTTAGAATAGTTGATATTATTTAGTATATCTTTTGGCAGATATATATAAATAGAATAAAACGAGTTCAATTTTACATTGGAAATATTATACCATTTTGTTATTGAAAGTGTCATGAGAGTTATTCATCTTAGTAGGAAGAAAAAATATGAAAAGTAAAAAAAAAACACGGGAAAGAAGTAAAAAGCGAACGTTGTATACTTGAAAATAGGGAAAAGTGAATTGAAGGGTTTGTGAATAAGTGTTAACATTTTGTGTTATAGTATAGGGCCTAATATATAATATATATTAGAGAGTTATTACTAAGAGGTATTAGTATTAAGGGCCTGATCTAGAATATAGCCTAGATTTATACTACTGATTAATACGTATAATATACAGCGAATATGAGATATGGTGATAGTATATAGGATATATATAGTATCATTTACTTATATTATCTATAAACTAATACGATTGTCTGTGGGGCTTAGCGCGAGTAAATTGTATATATATAAGGGAGAGAGAGAGAGAGAGAGATCAAAAAGATTTCGGGGGGGGGTTCTGACCCCCAGAACACCCCCCAGTCTACGCCCATTGTAATATATATAATATGATATATAATATATATTATAGTTGAATGTGTATATATATATATATTATTAATATATAGGCTAAAAGTGTATACTATATATTATATATATATAATATATACTATATAATAGTAGTCTATTAATAGATATTCCATGACTTTTCACATTCAAACGCTATTGAAACGGGACGGGAATTCAACTGTTCCATCGATCTTATGCCGATAGGAGCGCACAACTCTCGCCATTCTTTCTACCTCATTTAAAATTGCTCTTTCTGCATATAGATAGGTTTTCTCTCGTCTTCAGCCGTTCTCCCATTCTAGTTCATGCCGATTTGATGGGATTTCCCGGTGGGGTCAGCGCTTTATGCAACCTTTGAATTCAAAATCTTGATGAAAACTCAAACTGCTTTATTATCTCCGCTCTCAAAACAACCTCCCAACTTTTCCCTATTATCCTTAGAGCGGCTCTAACGTCTCACTCTGTGATACATAAGAAAGCAATTATGGTTAACAGTAAACAAACAACTGTCTTGGAAACCTCACTATTTGAATGGTTGCTAAGGTGGCCCTCAACAGAAGCTGGAAGTTTGGTTCAGGTTGCGAGAATTAATTTACCCCTGTAACAGTTAATTCCAGTTATACATAGGAGCTTTTGTGGCATTCGCCTTCGTATCGCTGAATATATTGTTCTCATGACATTTTGGGGGGCTCTCGGCGCTCCCAAGGCTCCGGCTCCGGCTCCGGTACGGCATAGCGAGCTCCACCCATTATATTAGAATATACGGGAATAATCGAGCTCCTAAAGCTTAGAATGAGACTAGATATATCTGTTCCCTTATTTCAAAACATATGGTCCAGTTAAGACTCATCGACTTACTTAGCACGCTGACGTGTTGGCTTCATATCGGGGTAGTTTTTTCCTATAGGGTATAGAATTATCAAAGGCGGCCCACTAGATTGCTCAGGGTATGCGAAAGGCTCACCTCTTGCAGTTTACCTTGAACTGACGCTTAGCTCAGGGTTCTGCCCCTCGATCACAAAGGGGTGCGACCTTGCTCTCGCCATGAATAGTGTGCATGAAGTAATGTTTGTAAAATCCCAGACTGTGTCTCGTTGTGGTATCCGGAGTTCCTTCTTTTCCAAGCTATTTCTGATCTGTGGAACTCCCTTGCCTTCTGTTTCATTACCCGAATCGTTACTGTTAATCTTCCCCTCTTTAAAAGCCCACGTCTCCTCTGCTGCGACCATTGAGAGATGTGAGTTAAGCTTGTGCTTGGCGGTGGAGTTTTTCTATATTTGTATTATATCGTGCAGCCACTCCTTGAAAAGTGGCAAGCCGTGATTCGTGGTGAACTGTAATATATATATATATAGTATATATATAATCATATATTAATATCATTACTCTAAGAATTATATTATATATATATAATATTATATAGTATATATATATATATAGTATATATATATATATATATATATATATATATATATATTATATAAATATATATACTATATTTATATATATTAGAGGCGTAAGTCGATAGTGAATTTTTTCACTTATCCGCGGATGGTGATGCGGATAGTTACAGTTTTTGAGAGTTTTAGCCACAGGTCTATCAAATATATATATATATATATATATTATATACGATATATATATAATATATATATATATATATAATATTTATATAATATATACTATTATATACTATATATATATATATATATGTATATATAGGGAGTTATAGTATATATAATATATATATATATATATAATATATATAAGGAAAAATTAACGAAAACATTTTACAATTGCAAACGTACTGTATTATTTTAGTTTTTAGGAAAATTGTAATTTCTTCACGTCATTTGTGAAATAAGACTTTTATTTATGTGTTAGTATAAAAGCCTACCCAAAGATTTTTAAACTAAAGCTTTTCGTTCTTTACATAAGTTTTGGTAATAAACTTTATGTAGCTATATTCTTAATAAAAATAAACAACCACAGATCATTATGGATTATTTCATTATACAGAAGGGTATGGAACAGACTTTAATAAGAGCAGGTATTCATGTTATATTAATTCATAATGACTATTAGTAAACTGACCCTTTATCTATCCAAAAACATAGCAGCAGTATTAGACACAACTTATCTATGCTATTCATTTCATTTTACTCTGTCAGTCGTAAGTGATACTTATCCTTCATTGGATCATGAGACTAGATGATAGATAGATAAGATAATATAGATATAGATAAATATAGATAGGATAGTACGATTAGATAGTAGATAGAGAGAGAAGAGAGAGAGAGTAGAGGATGAGAGAGGAGAGAGAGAAGAGAGAGGAGAAGAGAGAGGAACTCAAAATTCTTTCTCACAAGTTCTCAAAATTAGATTTGGTACGGTTTTCAAGTCGAGCGAAAAATTACGTTTTCGCTCGGTTGATTTTCGATTAATCGTTTTCCGCGATCGTTCAGCAAGGTATTGACGACGAGGCCTTGGCACTTGTAAGATTAATTATACGACAAAAAGGAAAATGTTACGTACTGCGAGCGAACCCTGATATTAAGAATTTTTAACTCTTTGAGGAACACGAGTAGGAATGTGAAAATTTCCAAAAGTAAATTTAATTATTTGTAATTACTAATACATAGATGTACTTGTTTTTTTTTTGAAATTTATTTTGTAAAATCTATAATTACTTTTTCAATTTTCATATAAAATTGTAATATTTTTATCTAAATGCAACGTAACCTATTTACACTTTATTAAGCATATTTCTTACATGTCAATCCTACTGCCTAACGCTACCTATTGAGATACGCCCCTGATTATATATATATATATATATATATATATAAGTATTATATATATAGATATAGTTATTATAATATATATTATATATATGATATATATAATATAATATAATATATAGTATCTATAAGTATATATAGTACTATATAATAATAGATGTGACGCTATTATATTAGGATTAATATATATATCAGGGGGGCGTTCGCTGCCATAGGGTGCTAGTGTGGCGACCGCGACAGCCCCTACAAAAGCTAATTAGTGTTTTTAATTACAACTTTTTTAAGGATAAATATAAAATAAAGGAGGAATAAGAATATAAGTCTGTTCAAATGCAAGATAGTTTTGTACTCTACAGAATTAGTTCAAGTAAGATATTGTAAAAATTAGAATTGTTACTAAATCTTCCAATTAGCGTGTATTTTACTACAGTAGTTAGCCGGTGACGAGTCAAAAAGGAAGCTTTTCATCGTGCGCTAAAAGATTTGAACTGCCGCTAGAATTCCGTGTCGTGTCAAGTGTTTAATTGATCTAGCGATCGTGCTCTCTCGCTCATCGTTTCTATTTTATTCAAATAACCGATAAAATTGTGGCGCATGATTAATTTCGCCACATCGATTTTTGCACATGGAGACTATTTTATATTAGTATTGTTAATGTGGTTATATATAAGTATAGATATAGGTAGTATACCCATAATAAATTACCCATGTATTATATATAAATATATTTATTTGTATAGTAATGATTATTAAATTTATTGTATATATAATATATTAAGCTAGTAGTGTATAGATAATAGTCTAGTTAATATATACTATTCGTCTGTACTAGTGGTAGGCTAAGAATTATATTACTAGTATATAGGGATATGTTAGTATAGATCTAGTACTATGCACGATGAATAGACAAGAGTATATGTATTATAGTATTATATTTGATATGTAAGTTTAATTGACTATTCGATTGCGACGTAATAATTATATTATAGTTATATACGTAGTTACTATATAGCTAACTTATTATACTATACTGATGATATATATATAATTATTCTCTATACTATTATATTTACTAGGTATATTATATCGTCTGGTAACTGGGTAGGGTGATGAAAGAATTTTTATATCATATTATATTATAGGTATATAAGTATAGGATATGATATGCAGTCTATGATAATAGTATATATATATATATATAGAGCTAATTATAGCTTTATATTTACATATAGACAGGAAAGAAAATATAGTTATATAGTTATAGTTATATTAATAAGTAGTATTACGATATATATATAACTTAGTACTAATGATCGCCACACCACTAATCCCTCAAAAGACAGGAAACCAACCACTGATATACTATATATATATATAGTATATATATATATTATATAATATACTATATATATACTATA